>VBVQ01002407.1:0-25221 GCA_011636635.1 Tetramorium simillimum | reverse complement strand
AAATTTAATATTTCAATACTAAGAAGTAATTTATTAATATTAAAATATTTATTAGTTAATTAATAAATTTAGAAATTTTATAATAATGTGTAATTATTGTATATTGTATATTGGAGTAATAATAAATTTTATAAAAATACTAAAATATTTTTCGTGATTAACACATATAATAAATTTTACGTTTCTGATTATAGGATTAATTGGAAAATGTTTGTCTCAATTACGTTAATTTTTAAATGAATATTATTTTCATCACGTTCATTATCCGCGTTTTATTCTTAAATGAAATGGAATTTTAATGTTTCAATTTTTTTCAAGAAGAAACAGATTAAATGCATCAGTGTTTTTTAAAAATAAAACAAAAATGTTATTGCGAAATGAGTTTTTAATTTCCTCAAGAAAAAAGAAACCAAGTATTAAAACTCCATTTTTGTATACAATATCGAACAACGAATATAATGTTCTCGACGAGCAGATTTCTAGCAAGATTTCATGAAAATGCATATAATTGATACCTTGGCAACATATTGCGATATAAAACCGAGCGATCTCGATAACGGCTACACGGAAATTCTTGCCTGTTGTTACGTAGTAAGAGACTGTACATAGTTTTCGAGATGTCGTATATCGCGGTGTGCCACATATTGCATGCGCATAATGCACGCAACACACGCTCGTCGGTTGCACTCTCGACCGAAATTTGTTGTCGTAACGTCACCATAAATGGCAGGATATCGAAACCGAACATGTGATTGGGATGACAATGACGAATGCCATAAGCATATAGCCCTGCCTAGAAAAGACGAACGAGTAAGATGCTTTTAGCAATTCTTATTGTTAGAAGAATTTATTAGAATCAGTACTACCGTATAAATTATTACGAGTGACAGAATATTTTAGCATAAAAAATTTATATCAATCTATTTCATATAGCAACAATATAATTTATATCATAATTGTTTAAATCTGAGTATTAATCGGACTGATGGGAAGAGCTGATGTTGAAAAATAGGACGAAAATCCTGCAATAGGAAGAAGAAAAATGAGAAATATTAATTGTTTATTGTCGAATTTTAGTATTAAAATGTCATTTTCATTTTTGGTTTATTTGACAGCTGCCGATACTAAAATATATTTGACTTCTGATTAAGTATAAACTGGCATCTTTTCTATACAATAAAAATGTTTTCATATCTTTTTTCCTAGATTTATTATATAAATTATATTTATACATCTTTTCTAACTTCTATTTATTTCCAATTATCAAAAATATTTTCCATTTTTTTGAAGTGTCCTATAAAAATGATATTAAAAGAAACCGAAACCTTTCTGAAAAATTTATCAATTTTATTATTTTCTATAATGTTATAAGCGTGATATAATTATATATGATTAAGTGTTTGTTTTGTCAGTTTTACTTAGGATCGAAGAAAGGAAAATATATAGACTACTTATAGCGACGGGTTCAATATCGTGATAGAGTTAAGAATAACCTCGATCCACCTCCGATAAAGGAATTTATGATTAAACCTGACTAAAATGATATAAATAGCAAATAATTTTAGCACCAAAATTAATTATAAGCTGAAATTAACTAAAAAGGATCTCCAAGTAAAAAATGTGATATTTTAATACTACATCGATTTATAGAGAACAATATTAAAAATCTTCTACCCTCTTGTTTTTATCACAAAATGCAGAGAAAAATTTCAGGAGTCAATACCGGTTTTCTCTATTTAAACAAGTATATGAGGTGTTCAACTCTTTCGATGCTAAGTCCTTTAACGATGCAATATACATAAAGATTAATTTCATTACTATCAAATACACAAAATACAAATATTGAAGACGAATGAAAATGACACTTTAATATTAAAATTCTACAATAAACAATTAATATTTCCCATTTTTCTTCTTCTTATTGCAGGATTTTCGACCTATTTTTCAACATCAGCTCTTTCCATCAGTCCGATTAATACTCAGATTTAAAAAAAAAGTTTAAGAATCCCGGGATTAATTCTAAAGTCATGTAAGTAGGTAACAGATGTGCAGCAACCTTGATCCCCTTACCCACCCGGGCAGCTACGTATACCGCGATAGCGGGGAAAAAATTAATCGTTATGCCGACGTTGACGCGCGAGTAATGTCGTAATGAGCTTCGGTCGATACGCGGCTGGAATTATGAGAAGCTCACCCGTTCTCGCTCCGTTCCTCGGCAGAACGGAGATGGAAAGGGGGGGTGGGCCGAGGATCGTTTCGACGAGGAGGAAACGGCCGCGGGCGTGACTCGCTTGGAAACGACGATTGCTCGTGGCTGGCCGATTTAATGGCCGGTACGAACGACGCCGCGCGCTAAATGACAAAAGTGGACGCCACGCCGAGCGCTGTTTCGCGTACGTACGAAATGAGAAACAACGTAAGCGTAATTAACGCTGGCGCGCTCTCTTCGCGGTGGCGTCGACTGAACACCAAACAAAGTCGCGCCCCGGCTATTTGCGAGATTAAGCGCGCGGATGAAGATTAACGGGAGGCCGCTACGGCATGTATACGTGCTCGAGTTTCGGGAGAGTCGTCGATAATTCCACAGCGAACCGCCACTCGAGTTAATGCGCCGCAAACTCCAAAGTTCTCGCCCGAGAAGAAATTATATGCCCGAGGCCCGTTTCTCTTCCTCTCCTCATCTTGGCGAACGCTTTAAAACTGTTGCTAAGAGATGTTAGACACACACTCGCCGTATATTAATCGCTGCCGTACCATTCGGTTTTCTTCCGCTGCAAGTTTTAACGACCGGGGGAAACCGACGAATCCCGCCAGCAGGAATTTATCGATCGTGCTCTAGATGCCAAGGAGAAATTATAGTTGCTAATGTACCTTCCTTCTTTGCATTTTTTTGTTTCAAGAATCTGATCTTACGGTAAGTAATGTCGGGAAGTAAGAGGAAATTTCTTCGCCTGAGAAAAAAGTACGACATCAATATTTTTACAACGCGCATCTGGTCGTTATTTAAAGTACGATTGTTATTAAAAAAAGTTAAGCGTTTTTACTGTACGTTATTTCTTCCGCGATATTTCTTAGCAGCAACATATAACGGATGCGAGATAGAAGCTGCTGCTGGGGCTCAGAATGGCAGAGAGAGATTACAATTGCTAATAAACTTCTTACTTTCTTGTTACTCTTGCTGTTCGCGAAGTCGGCAATTAAACGGGATTGCTACTAAAGAATTAACATATTTGACCCCGCAGTTGTATCCCTCTTAGAGACGTCATTAAGAGCAAATTTTAACGATATAGTACACGGTAAAAAAAAAAGTGGAACTGTAAGGTCGCGAATGCAACAACCTCGCGGTACTCGGATGCGGTAATGGTCCACCGTTATTAGGAAGTCATTCATTACAATAATTATTCTATTAATTGCTCTATTATGAAGGGGAATGATAAAGAGGAAACGATTCACCGAGCTTTAATCTCAAGTAAATCTTTATTAAACGAATCATTTTAACACGAGGTACACAAGGACAATTTTTATTTAAAAAAAAAACAGCTTTATTATCATTAAAGTACGGTAAAAATATTGCATCTCTACATAACATTATTACATCCCTCCATAATAACGGCTTCACTTTACTTTATGATTATCATTATGAAACTCTAATAAAAGCAATAAAAGCGAACGCTCCGATTTATTTTACGATGAATTTATTTTATGGGAAGCTAAGAGCTTTCTGTAATATTATTATCAGTTATTCAGGACCGCCGCGATTGCTGCAAACTTAAGGACGACATGTACAACCGTGCACGAGTTTCGGAAAAATCTCACCGGCGACCGCTGCTCGCGTCGCAAGATTTCAAGAATATCTGCAATCGTTGATCCCTGCCGGTGAGCAAAACGGCTGGAACCGTCATCCGTACGTGACGAACGCGCACGTGAAGAATATTTATAGCGGCAGCTGGCATAACATTATCGCTGGGACCGATCGGTTGCCTTTAGTGCCGGCGGCCACAAAGAATTAACACCGGAACGTCCGGCAGCGCGCGCGCGCGCGTTACATTGGCGGTTGCATTATTGGCGGTTTTGCATTGACATCCGCATCACACGCATCGCATTGTCGTCGAAATGCGGCGCGCGACACAGTTTTGCGCGAGGAGAGAAACGAATTGTCGCGTGCGCGTCCGTGTGCGGCCCCCTTTTGTCTCGCGCTCGTTGTTTCTTCATGTGGCCGTGGCCATTGTGCTCGGCGACGACGTTTCCGCATTATCCGCGGACTGTCCCTTTTAACGAAACGGCTGCACCGCGAATGCGACGCTAGATTAAGTGTATCGGACGAAGCTCTCCGCTTTCGGTACAATGGCGGGGCGTAAAAGACGACTCGACGTGACTCGACGGAGGTGGATCGAGTCGTCCGAATTGAAGGCGCGGATGAGACAAAAGGATTACGGCGCCCTCAGGATATTTTGGGATTATCGACTTTTATTTCTGTCTATTATTTTGGCTATTTTTGTCGTTCGTTTTGTAGATCATTTTTCGCGATGATCTGATTATCGTCAGAGAAAATAGAAGCGGACTTAAAATTGGGTTAATTAATATCACGAAAGGAGAGGAAGTCTAAAAATAATAATGTGCATAAAAAAATTGCACATATACTTGAAAAATTCAGGCTCCTCTTTTTATGCGACATACGAGTTGATCTTTGGCGCCGCCTTTTTTTTTTCCCCTCGGATAATTTGTCTCTCCATGTCGCTCTCGCAAACTCGAGCTTGTTACTCAACTGTGTAAACACGTAACGCGATACTGCCGGGGAAGTGCGGTACCTAAAATAGATATTTGACCATACGTAGCCATATCGATCGCCTGTAAAGGCCGCAATGTTTGCCGTGGCAAATCAAAAAGGAACTTCACATCCCCGTTTCTGCAATTCTCACGACGGTAATTCGTCAGGAAATGGACGGAAACAGACAGGCACTTTTTCTCGCCACGCAGAAGCGGTTTTATAGCCGAGTACGCTATTAATAATGGCGGTGTCTATTATTAATAGCGCACTTGACTATAAAACTACTTTTGTGGCGTAGGCGAGGAAAAGTGTCGCTACCATGTGTAAACGTTACGACATGCAATTTATTGCTTCAACTGTAAAGTGCTGGGAAACGATATCGTGATGATATTGCACCGAGACGGAAAGTTCGATCGAGCAAATATACGGTCAGTCATGGCAATCGTATATATCGCCCCTGATGAAATCACAATTCGAGATCTGCCATCGATACGTTCCTTGCGATTGGAAAATATTACAGAAATCTGGCTAATAGTCGTAAATATGAAAAGAAATATAATCATAATTAAAATTACATTTTTGCAAAAAAAAAACGAGCCGGAGCTTTTCTTCTTTAATCCTCTCTCTTTAATATTCAAAGATATTCTTATTATTTTGATGCTCTCTCGTTGTTCTCATTTTTAGATTACATTGTATTGTCATAATTTGACTTTTGTGAAAAAAGAAATACGAGTACATAAAAAAATATATGGGAATTATTTTGCAAAATTACGACAAATTAAATGATGTAGCATGCAAACTAGGTAAGTGTGTTATATCTTAGGACATCCGATATACTCTTCCATATTTGATTAGTTAGTTGCAGAAATCATCTGAAATATAATTAACTTTGTTCTATGTCGCAGCATTAATTTTTAACAAAATTTAACTGTGCCATGACATTTAACCATTTGCTCATAAATAAAGACTTTAAAGACGTGGTGAAATTAGACTGAGAATTAATTCATTTCACACCGCTGTTTCTGTGTTGCGTTTCGATTAAAACATACCCAGACATACAGAAACGTATAAATGCTACAGAAATAAATTATAGAGATAACTCCTTCGAAATAAGAAACTTATTCACGAAGCGTACCGTCGCAACGGCGCATATCGTCGATGTGACCAGACGACGGCCTAGTATTCGTTTTTATTTACCGAACTTCGTCGTCGTGGAACCGCAACGATGAAAAATTTCTTAGGAGCGTTGCTTCTTGCCCTCAAAAACTTTCTGAGGGCCGTTATTGTACGCGCCGCTGGAGCCTCTGGCCTAGTAAAACTACCGTCGGGTAGTTTCATTAAAATTTCCTCGGCAATACCGTGGATACGCTCCCTGGAAGGTACGGCGAGGCGAGTTTCAACGATGTGTCCTCCTTAAAGGCTTTGCGGATTTTGTTGTATTAACGACGACAGTGAAATTTAATCCTGGACTAATTCCAAGATTCCGACAAATAAGTGTCTAATCTATTCGACTTTATGCACTGTTCGAATAACGTGATTTATTTTTTTTGCAATCGCATTATCATTATTTTACCAATTTTATATATATATATATATATGTGATCATAATTTTTTATAACTTGTTATTATATAAATCTTCAGTACCGTCTGCTATTTTATTCCTATTAGCGTAATCGTTAAAATGTTGACCAGCTAGAATCAGCTTTGAAACTGTTATGTTTATTTTATTAATATAGCAGTTTTGAATTAAATATAATTCATTTGTAATTAATTTCACATCAATACATAATAAATTATATATTGATTATATATAAGATTATATAGAATTATTATATGTAATGTAATAAATACAGCAAATTATTATAATAATTGTAATAAGTTTTATGAACAAGAATATCAATAAAAAATATAACAGAGTTCTTCTTAACATGAAAAAAAAATGCAAGCGGGGTTATTATGAAAAAATCACTGACTAATGTACTTGTAAGTGATACTCAAACAGCGATATCTCGTTACTTTATTAAAAGCTCATTCAATATAACATTTATGATAATTCAATAACATTACTATAGAAATAAATCAAGAAAATATTACTTATATCCGTAAAATAATATCTAATTGATCACTGACTTTTTCATTGAACCGTTATTATTTTCGCGACACAGAAAAGATCATAAACGACCAGGAATGTGGTGCATACCCCTTGCAATGTTGAGCATGCGGGAAATCTCACTAATGCCGTTCATAGTTGAATAGCCTAATTGCGCATGTGAGCAATGTTCGAACTAAGGGACGTTACAACAGCATAATGAGCGGTGAATTTATGCACTATCGTTCTAATGGCGGTGCCCCTTTTGCGGACCGAAACGACCGACCAAACGGAGACAATGAAAACGACGATATAATGCCAAGACCGCGGCGGTGTTAGCTATGGTGGTGCTTCGCTCGCGCTGTGGACAACGTTAACATAGTTACGGTGCACAATAATGCCCCAGCACGGAATGGAGGGAAGGCAAATAATCCGACCGGCCGTCCATGGGGACGCGTTGCTACACACGTCCGGCAGCTTCGAATATTAAAGAGACAGCGAGCTACCTCGATCGCGCCGCAATCGTGGATTTATCACGCGGATTACGTCACGGAGATAGCGCAAAACTGCACGCGCGTGTATGCACTTTGCATAATTACAGTAGCAGAACTCGTGTCACGTAACCCCGCAATCTTTTTTAACGTCGCACAGTCTCGTATTTCCTGTAGTTTGCAGTACCTATTATCTTTCATTTAGCGTAAAATTAATCGTACGGCGTTTCAAACTCGTGAAACAAGAAATTTCACCTGGAACTCTGTTGAGTAAAAGCTATTTTCATCCGTAGTTCGGAAAGTGACGGGTGCGAGAGTTTTGCTTCTATATCCTTCGCACGATATCTCGCGTTTGGAAATTGGAAATTCTTATAAGCTGGAAATGGCAAAATGTACGATCGCCAAGTATAATATGATGACGCGCTGATGTACACATCAGCGCTCATCGTGTTTTCGCCGTTCTCATTCATCATATTTGCGAGGCACGCTATGTCGCGATGATTAATCAAGCTTGCGCGTTTCACGGAATGCTCTGGGCCGGCTAGCAAAATAATGAAGCGCGAATATCAATTTGTTCGCACTCACGTCCTAAGTGTTTCTTCAAAATTACTTCGTATCGCTGTCTAATTATTTCCAACGCGATCGCACGTGCCCGCGTACACGTACATAGAACCGATTTTAATAATACTCCGAGTTTCGGTCTAAAGAAGACGAATTGAGTCGCAGCCGGTGATAAACGCGACCTGACCACGCACACAGACCCCGTTGACCTAAAAAAGGCTAAGCTTCCGTAGCAAGCGACACGCAAGTTGATTAGCTCTGTAAAATCCGCGCATGAAACCAGACGTGAGATTTTGTTCATTTCCAAGCAGCCGATTGCTTTCTCACGAGAAGCGAGAACGGTCAAAGCGCTTACAAATAAAGAAAGCACATGAAAATATATTGTGGAAAAAACAATATTAGATAGAAATATATACGATACTATAAAACATAAACTTTAGATTAGACGGAAAGCATTACCTCAATATTGATTTTATTCAGATTACAAAAATATTATTCTACATTATTATTATTATTGCGTTTACATTTTGAATATTATAAATGTTATTATCATTAATGATGCAGGCACACAAAAAAGTAGTTTGGCCTGTATACGAGACTAGTGTATTCCTACGTATTTCCATAATCAATTAAAATTGAAAATGGTTTATAAATATATCTAGCTTGAACAATAATTAAAATAACTAATAATATAACAGTAAACTAATATATGAAATTACCAAAAAATTGTAGAAACATTACATATTTATAAACCGGCTCTGTAAGGAGGACCGCAAATTATTTTTTAAGAGAAAATACAAAACTTTAACTTTAATTTAATACTGAATTAAAATTTAAATTCTTCAACTTCACTTTCAATTTTATGCTAAACTAAAATTAAAGTTCTTTGACTTTAATTTTATGCTGAATTTCTCAACAAATTTGAATTAAATCTTTTTCTCGGAAATATCTCGTAGAAACATCTATCATTTAAATGTTTTCAATATTTAATATTGAATTCAATAATACTTTAAGAAAACATTAATATCAAATTAAAATTTGGAAAAAAATTCGCATAAATTTAAATGTACGATAAAATATTTCGCAATTCGTTGAATCACGTTTGCATTTCGGAAGTTTACTTTCTGAAATTCTTTTTAGTTTTCATTACTATGAATGTATAAAAGTTATATATATCATCATATATTTATTAAAAGAAGATTGATATAAAAGGAGCATTGGTAAAATCATATTATAATTATACATAACCAAAACGGTATATAATATTTTGTCTGCAATAAATCATATAAAATAACCTTATAACACATTTAGCGTGAGGCTAAAGTGCTATTTCTCTTACTGTTTCTCACTAAATAATAACGCTGACACTATCGGTATGCGGTTGTCTTATCGCAAAAGCATTAATCAGCAAAATACATTTACCCTGCAAATTTACTCTCCTGTGCATATTATCGGACGGCGCGGGCGAATTAGGACGCAAAATGGGTGCGGAATAGCGCGCACAAACTTTCGAAAGACAAGTCAAAGTGCCTTAACATAAACGAAAAAGTCTCGCGCTACCGAATGCTTCCGCACCAGCACGCGGATTGCGTTCGAAGTAAAACGAAACAATTTTCTCCTTTGAAGTTGTAAACAAAGTTTCCAGTTTGCAACGAGTACGCGGGCGAGTACACAAGTCGTTCCGATGACATGATAAAGAATGCAAACAATCCTTACGTCCTATAATTTTCGCTTTCATAAATTAATGGCTAAATAGCACGATTGTCAATTAATTTTCGTTTTAATTTGTATTTATATTTTGTTTCGTATTTTGTGTAATTTCCATTTTTTAACTGTCATAATTATATTTGGTTCCAAAATAGATTGACGCATTATGTGAATTCATTCGCATATAAATGAGAGATAAAAAGAAACAATAATTACTAAAATATTAAGAGTTTCAACTAAGAGTTATAAATTTTTATGTAAACAATAAAAATGTATTAATTACACTTAATAAAACTAAAATATTTAATTTATTCCTATTTGTATAATATTTGCTTTTAACATTTTATTTTATTCTTCTAAATTAATAAAAATAACCAGGTTTTAAATGTTTTTTCCTTACAAGTATTTTCCATAAAAATGTAGAGAATTTGCATGACACTTTATCCAGTAAATGTGAGTCTCTTCCTGTATATACCTGCCAAGTTTTAATTAAAAGTAGCCACAACTATTACTTTTTGGGTGCTTTTAATTAAAATCATCATAAATCCCATAAAAATTAACTTTTCGCATAATCACGCATAAACTTTTCTTTATGTAATATTTAATGATTTTAATTAAAATTTTTTTTAATTCTAAAGTACTTCACTAATAATTTACTCATCTGTAGACTTTTTTTTAGAAAAAAGTCTTTTATGGTCTCTTAAGATTAACTCTTTTTTTGAAAAGAGCTATAATAAGTAAGAGAATATTATTGAAAATACTTGACGGATTATTACAGTTTAGAGATATATTGTGATCTAATTAAACATGCGTATGCAGTATTAAATAATACTACAGCATAACATGTAATGTGAAATCACATGCAATTCAATATGCCAATCCTAATGATATATACAGAGGCAGATGGTTGATCACAGCATTATTATTATAAATGATGAGTTATCAATGTAACTTGGGATCGATTATTAATCCGTCGAAATTTGTCTATTCGGAAAAATAAATGTGGCTCATCGCGCACCGGTGTTGTGAATTACAGATTAATATCAATTTATAATACACTGACGTGTAACGAAATTATATAAGGTGCTTAATAGTAATATATCATAATTTAGGAATCTTCGTGAAATGTTTTTGAATTAAAAGTATTATGTATATTAATAAAATGCTAAATTTAAGTGCTATTTTTCTGTTATAAAATTTTGGTTTAAAATATAATTTTTTTCAAACAAACTAATTATTTATAAGTTATATTTTATTTAATTTTTGAATTGTAATAATTTATTTTGTGTAAATCAATACTACAGATATTTTAATATTCAAAATGGTCACGTTTAGCTTGAACGCACAATTTTTTTCCATTTAAGGAACATGAAAAAGTACGAAAGTAAACACGAAGAATAGCACAACATTTCTAATGCTCCTTGCGGAAAATCCGCTGAAATATTCGTCCATCTCGTATATTCATTTCATCCGCCCGTATTTCAACTTTATATTTAGTATTAAAACTAAATATCTGATCCCTTGTACTTTATTGTATTCGATCGCATTCAATGTAACAATAAATGCGACAATAAAACAACCACATTTATCGCTAGAAAACGGGGGTCTTCAATTTTACATCACGCTTTTACGTCTACGAACATAAAAATTGCAGATAAAACGACTTTCAGAAATCTTGGTATATTCCAAGAATGACCCCATTTTTAAAGAGTGTTAAAACTGACATAATTTCAATAAATTATAAACATGTATAAATTACATTTATGTTTGTCTATATTTCATAATAATGTCGTGATTTTCTCACCTCTATATTATGAAAATTTAAACTCACTGAAATTACTCCATTTTCAATTCATATTTCAAAGACTCATAACGGAGATGAAAATTAAATGTATTACTACGAGTTTTTCAAGTAAAATAATCAGGAGACGTAAGATCTCGTGGACACAGTGCGACTGGACACCCTATACACGACAGGTCACAGTAGGACGCAAATTGCAGGCCGATATCGCCCGTCGGTGGTAGTCGTGCAGATTTTCCGCTACAACCGTAATTTGCAATTCTTCCGTTTCAGCTATAAATTACTGAGGGGTCGTGTCTCGACGGACATTGACGCGAATCGCCAACGACGGCCTCGCGCATGCTATTCCCCGGGGAGAATAAAATTGCAATTCTAATTGCTGACCGTACGCGCGTACGTCATGCAGAGGCATTAATCTTGAGATGTTCTCGCCGCAAGTTTTTGACGTAGAGCCAAGATTAGGATATAAAAAAAGATAAGGAATAAATGCAAGATGTTCTGAGTGTAGCAAAGCTCAATTTTTAAGGTGTTATTTTTAAGAAATATTATTAATTAATTTCAATTTGTTATTACTTTGGAATATTAATAAACTAATGAATCGACTGTATGGTTTTATATTTTTAGCGAAAAAAAATGACAATACTCTTTTTAAAGAGATTTTTAAGAGAAACGTATAATAAAAATGTCACTTCTATTTTTTTTTATCTCTTATACGTTACTTTTTAATATTCCATTTGTCCTCGGCTATAAACTTTCAAACGGAAGTTCACGTTTCCGCTCTTAACGTGATTCTTCAATATCTCTATGGGAAGATGGATCCCATCCAAGACGAATCGACAGTACGCGATCTGCATGACAATTGCGCAGGATTATTTTTATTCCCTTCGTGCGGAGTTATCTGAAGAAATGCCCTAGGCTTCTTATAAAAACCGTATTCTATCAAAAATCATAATAAAGATAGGATGATTTATTAAATTAATAATATTCAGAATGTGTATCTTAAATTGCCTTAAATCTTTCCTCGGAATAACACAATATTCTTTTCTCAAATATACAGACAATATTCTTGTGCGATAACTCATGGCTCGGAGAGGCGAATGATTTATTAAAGCGGTACGAGAAATTTGAATGTACGATGAAAACTATTGCGATGCTCTAGGTCATAACGAATTGTGGAAGCTTTGATTCTTATGATATACATGGTAATCGGTAGCCGGCATTTGCGTAAGGCGTCCCTGGTGGATTCGCGTAACACGACTGGCCCATTAATATTTCAAATGATAATTTGAGAGAACAATGTACCCGGGACGTATATATCTCCATAATGGCAGAATAACTGCACCGGCGATTGTATTCGCCCTGTAATAACGCAACATTATTCAGTCCCAAGTATTTCGTTGGATTCAAATTGAAGCGACTCGAATTATGCGACTCTCACAAAGTATTATTTCTACAGGCGCAATTGCGGCGCAACAATACTTAATCATTCGCAAAGCGATGGATCATCTAGGTCAATACTCGCGGCGCAACAATACTTAATCATCGCGAAGCGATGGATCATCTGGATCAATACTTGCAATTAGATAAAAAGACTCGAGCGGTCATTTTTATCAACAATGTTTAGTGCAAGATTAATCGGTCGCGAGCCATAATCGCGCCGCAAAGACAAAAACCGTTTCCTCGCGTTAACCTTAATTAGAAAATGGTTGCTTTACTAAATAAGAAATAATCGGTAGAAAAAATGCAATAAATATCGAAGATTTATAAGATATATAGTTAAAATAATGAACAGATATAATGAACAGTATCTCTCTCTCTCTCTCTCTTCTTTCTTTATATTACTTTCTTTAAAAAAATTAATTTAAATTAATTTATCAGCTACAAATTTCAAAGCACAACGTATTTTTCATAAAAGTAGTAGCGCGAACACATTTTCATATTTTCGAACTCCTAGTTATGAAAAGTTAGCAATCACATCCTGTCAATAACATAAATTCTGTCTTGACAACTGCGACAGATATGTCAAGCTCCACGTTATTGCAAAATTGTGCTCCCTATTTTTCCGTGATTCATTACGCGCTCAAACGGAACGATGATTTAGAAGCGACCGCAATTAATGCTGACAATTTCTCACAGCTTTTTCCGAAAATATGGAATTAAATATATCTATATATAACGTTCGGTTAATTACGGATACTAATTTAGCGCATTTGAAAATTTGTGAATAGCAATTTGTTGTATAAAAACGTTCCGGAGGCATAATGTGATTATCGGGAATCCGTTACGTTATTAGTGAAAATTG
The DNA here is from genome assembly GCA_011636635.1 of Tetramorium simillimum. Taxonomy (NCBI): domain Eukaryota; kingdom Metazoa; phylum Arthropoda; class Insecta; order Hymenoptera; family Formicidae; genus Tetramorium; species Tetramorium simillimum. The sequence continues at coordinate 11,502 of VBVQ01002407.1, read as the reverse complement.
TTTCAATCATTTGGTTTAGAATCCGCAACATTTACTAATTAAACTAACGACAATCAATTTCATTTCGTCTAAATACGTTATTTGCTTAGTTATCATCGCCATTAATTGGCAAAATATGGAAATTAAATGAAAACATAATTGAATGCTTCAATTAGTTAATAAATGGGGGCATCGTTCCTACAAATTATAAAATAGTGAAACTATGTTACAAGTTCTAATTTGTAAGTTCATCCAAGTATTCCTGATATTTGATCCAGAAAATGCACTCTCGGTCCGTATCTATACTTATAAGTTATTTCAATTATTTTTCAGTTGAGACCAACGCTGACGTCAATTTTAACGCGATCGATAAGTATCTCTGACGTTTATAGAAATTTTCGCTGTTTCACCGATATAGATATATAGTAATAGAACCGGTTTGCAACGCCGAAGAGTCTATTGACAGATGGTGTCTGTTCAAAAGTTAGCTGCGAATTGTTACGCTTCGTGGACGTCATCGCGAATCAAAGTTTATCTAGTTCCACGTGCGGCGGCATATCTCTTACGGTATGCTTCGCAATATGAAAATACAAAATCTCAACGCGTTCTTTAGCATACGTACGAAAAATTAATTTTTAAAAATAATATTGCATAATAATTTTTCAAATATTCGTTAGATGTACAATATTAGATTTCCCCGGGTAAAAAAAAAAATACACACGTTCGCTTTGAGACGGACGGGAGCGGACACTCTCTCGCGATATAATAGATTCTGTTTCTGAAATTACTGAATTTTTCCACTATCGAGGATACAGGATCTCGAAACGATACGCACAGCTTTTCAGATGACCGATGACACGATACTCGTTGTGAAGCGATACTCGTGAATGCAGCCCCGGCTGCTTTACAAACGCGTGTTAGAAATATCTCCGGCAGCGAGGTATTTCCCCTGTCGAGGCAGCAATAGCCGCGGCGACGAGATCGATAGCATGCTGGAGAATCGGGACACGTGTATAAAACGTTTTAACTGTCACGCAGAGTGTACGAGCTAGGCCGTAAATACATAAAAATATACATATAAACAGTGCCGTGTGTGCACTGATCGCATGCGTGAAAAGCGACGTCCCGTGTCGTCGACGCGGCTGTCGCGCGTCTGACCATAGATAGGATTTTCTACTGCGGCAACCTGTATATTCGTGACGATAGAATCGCCGCGGCTAACGATACAACGTTGTAGTCTATGCACGTCAAATGCGGTATTCCTGTATTAATAATTTGAACGAATTTACAATGTTGCGATACTCGGGGGCAAGAACGATTAGCTATTCAAACGATCAGATTATTATTGAGAGCACCCGGAGCGCTCTTCGGGCAACGGGTAAGTAAACACGATTTGTTGCTACAGTGTAGAATTTTACTTGCTCGATAATGAGCGACAGTTTTTTTTTTGTTTACGACAGTTTGCGTGCCAAGCAAAATAAGTGTGCACACGGCATACTAATTGAAACGTTAATATATCTTGTAAAATGTTCCGATCTTTTATTTATAAATATTTTTTCCTCCCTGCCATCGGATATCCCGGCTATTTTGCGCTACCAATTATTATATTCTGAAAATACTTAAGTAACCAGAGCTGCTTGCCCCTCGTTATGTTTTTCATAACGGAAATATCGAGTACGAATATTGCGCATAGAGAAACTAATAGAGAATACGGCCGATGTTATCAGCAAAACACACGGAGCGCGCGTAAACACACTCTATTATATAACGTTACGGAACTTTAATGTAGAACCGTAATATATGACACCTTGTTAATTATTGCGCACACAGCTTTCGTAATTAATGGCGTAACGTCCGGCTTGCGTGAAATAAAGGGAAACAGCTTAATTAAAAAGGAGCGGCGAGTTATGTACCTAATAAATGTAAAGCGCGCAATGTTTTTAACAATTACACGTTATTCTGCTATTTTACCTCAAATACAACACATTGTAGATTTTATTTGTATCGCGTGACCATGTTCACAAAACATAAAACATAAAATAGTTCTGCAATTACTTAATGACGATTACAATGGAACTCATGGAATAATGCGACACCGAAAGATTTAAATTGGAACTACTGCTTGCACCTAAAATATCTTTTCTGTCAAGTAATATTATTTTCATAATATTGTAATTCACATTCATGAATTTGCTTTTGTAGACCTTACAATATGCCAGCGTTGAATTATGTAAAGCGAGGATCAAAGACGCCCAACAACTCTTTACATAATATACCGCATACGAAGAAGAATGTGACGTCCAACGATCTATTATATAACTTAAATATAAAATGGGCGAATGCACTTCACTTCTCTTTGCGTCGAAGCAAAGTTGCATCTCCGAGGAGTCTTAAAAGTGAGTCAGCCTGTTAAAAACGTTATCTACTTCCAAAGTAAATACAAATCGCCACTTTGGGATTCACTTTATGTTTTCGCAGAATAAAACAGATAACGGAAAGCAGAGGAAAAGAACAATTGTTAATGTAATACCTTTCCCGAAGACAAATATAAAGGAATTTTTATCCCGTGCTTATAGAAGCGAGTATCGGAGAATGCTTGCCGAACAGAATCCGCGAACATTGTAGTCACGTAAGACCGTAGGCGATTAACGAAACTTTTCCGAGCAGATGCTGGCTTGCGAGAGACAATTTTTCGCTCGGAAACATGCGCGGAGCTGCGCGTGGACACGGCAAAAAGATGTTAAACGAATATTCCGACGAACAGGAAGTTCAAACTTTTCTAAATTGCGAGACTGCAGCTGGCACATTACCAGCAGACAATCCGGCACGACTTGTGTACGCTGCCCGTGTACTTAAAGCCATAGAAGTATACCGCTACGGCTAATCAGCGTAATTCTAATTTCTCACTTAGGAATATAAATGAAACAATGCGCCCGTCGACGCAAATAAGTCGCCGTCGTGGTATTCTTGGATTTAACTTACGTACGTGCGAAATCGCGCAATTTACGCGAGTAAAATAGAATTTCAAAATACGAAGACTGTGTGTGTGTGAGTGTGTGCGCGTGCGTGCGTGTGTGTGCTTTTAATAAAGACTTTTGTTATTCTATTTTGTTATTCGACTGGTTCGATATTGGGCCTTCAATTTGCCAGACCGGACGCAAAACTTCCGTATGCGGCCAATAACAAAACAAATATCGCGGAAAACAAACCGACAACAATTTGATACCTGTCTTGACGCATCGCACAACGAATTATTGGAATATAAAATAAACAGAAACAGATTCCTGGTTTTAAATAATGTAATGTAATGTAATTACCGTTTAAAACCGGATATAATAAACCGTTAAAAACGGATATAATTTTCGCCACATTTTATTCGGTAATTTCCGCAACGTCTATTGCAATACACAAAACGTTCGTACATAGAGTCAAACTTTTAAACGAGGTTCTCTTTTTATGCGATATAAATTCTACTTTTTTTTTAGAACTACTGCGGTAGCACACACAGTTATCGTTCATTTTCACTTCGTGATAGAGTTCGTAAAGAGCTCGGTCTTTGAAGGTTTCGGTGATTTTTGCCCATGAAGGAATTATAGTGAATGGTTAGTTCACGGTAACAGCAAGTACGATTTCCTAGTTGAGAAAGTTTTTAGCTTTCAATAGCTCGTACTTCCAATAACGGAAAACTTTCACATTTCCATTCCACGACTGTTGCTTCATCGTACATTCTCTGATGTGTTTAATAAAAATTTCAATTTAAATATAATGTTTGGAAAATGTTAGAGATATATAATCTAGAAAATTTAATATTATTCAATCGCGATTACGCTATAAATAATGCTGGAATTGTTATAAAGATATAAAAATTTTTCAATTATAAAATAATATTATTCAAACCATAAAACATTCGTAATTTTAAAAGAAGAAATTGTTTTTGAATACTTTCCAACAAATGTAATTTTTCACTACGTAAACGACATTTTTAAAGATTAAAAAATGCAACGTAACATGCATATTCTCTGCGTATTCGTATGTGTAATATATCTGAGCACATTTTTATTACGAGCTTATATTTTCCACCTTTTGCCTTATTAAATTCTTTCGAAATTCTTATCGAAATCTTGTCAATCTATGAAAGTAGAAAGAGAGAGAGAGAGAGAGAGAGAGAGAGAGAGAGAGAGAGAATAGAAAGGAATAGATCAATCTCTTTACGAAAAAGTATTAAACCTTTCGCGAGAATTGATCACTAAGAGGATTCGCGGTCTGTTTTAACATTTGAAAATCGGGCACTAAGTACCTCCATCTCACCCGAACCATGAAATCCTTTCAGTAGTTCGTCCAATCGCTTCGACTTTGGCCATCTGATGAACGTGTCAACACGACCACGATACCAAGTTTGCCGGTATTTGCATACATCCATCCACGCCTTTCAATTCCGCGTAACCCATCCCTCATCCCTCATCCCAAGGATTCTACGTTTGCATACGATAAAATGGTATCCCAGTAGAATACGCCGATACTGCCGACCGCCATACGATTCGTTCAGTACATCCGTACGCGGGAAAATGCATAAAACATTTCGCGTGCAGTCGGCACCGATGGATTACAAAACAAATACGGAGGAAAAATACTGATACCGGTAAGTCGAGAGAGAGAGAGAGAGAGAGAGAGAGAGAACGCTCTAAAATTGATCTTCATCTAAAATATACAATATATTTTATCTTCCTGAATTAATTTTTCTTCAAAACAAAATAAGGTTTCCACAAATTTGCCTTTCCAGCATTTCGATTTTTATTTATCAGATGTATGCCTTATCCAAGGATTATTTTACACAATGTTATTTCATCTCCATGAATTAACTTTGGTTCCAAATAAAATATTAAAATTCTCGAAATATTTCTCGAAGCATTTTGATTTTGTCAAAGATTGTTAAATGGTTGTTCAAAATCATGTCAGTTCTCAATCAGGAACAGAGTTTCCCTGAATAACAATGATAAGCACGTCAATTGTTCATAGCGTTCTACGCTGAATACTCTACTGTCTGCGTATAGCTGCGTCGCATCGATCGACTATTCGTGCGCGAATATAATGTTGATCATGTGCACCGCCTGTTTAGAGACACGCAATACGCGAATCAAATAATGAAATGGACGGAACCCGCATGGCATAATTAACTGATTTCGGCGAGAGACTTGATTATTCGTACGAGACTCGGGGGATGAATTTGCGCAGGTAATGAAGTATATCATTGGCCGCTCAATACGAGAACGAAGAATTATCGACTCGAAACGCGTCTTTCTCCTGTGAATTCGCTATATTCCGAATTGAAATGGATCCACATGCGACAAGCTGGATTCTAACCGGTTTTCTAGCTGTTGAAAAGCCGTGCTGGCGAGGACGCGTCGAAGGATTTTCATCTCAAAAATTCTCGCAGCGTCGAAAATCAAATCCGATTTTCAATAGAGTCGTACGTTAATACTCGAATATTACTTATTGGTTTTACCGTTCACCTAATTGAATAAAAAAGATTAAATAACAAGAAAATAGTGGCCGACTATGGTACCAGACATAATAAATTTAAATATAATTAATATTTAAAAAATTGTGCCTCCGTCATTCTAATTATAGGATGTAAGATGAATAAATAGCACGAGATGATATTGTGTACCGTGTGTCTGATATAACGTCGCTGGAAAAATATTTTAAAGAATTTATATAACATCTATAACACAGGCGGCATTTATTCTATTTTCGAGTAGTTGCCAACTTGTTTTTACGTCCCAGGAGAGCCGTTCAATCGCTCCTCCGTCGTTAAGGTTTCTTCAGCGTATTTTACGGCGTCGGCATCGCGGTTCCATCAAGTTTGCGAGCCGTTTTTCAGAATGAGGAGAATGACGAGAATGGCTCTCAAAGAGACGAGGGGAATCAGTCGAAACTGGGTCTCGGAGGAAATTCGCCGAACTTTTATCCTTTGTACGCCGTACAGTTTTGTACAGATACACATCCCCAAAATCCGTATCAATCACGAAGATTAGTTTACGCGCATAGATATTTCGATACAGATAGCAAATCGCGTGCGTTGCATTATACATAGTATGCAATTGTATACGTTTTCAAATACGGCGTATTCATAATGTCTATAGATATTAAGGAGGCGTGTGGAGAATGTAAAAGAACGAGATATGGATATTCGAGTTGGGATTTATTCACGTAAAACGAACTGGAAAGTCTACGATAAAGATTTATGTAAAAATTTTGCAAAGATGTCTTAAAGACATGCAATGCTAAATAGAATAAATATATATAAGCGCACTAATATTATATAGTGAAGATATAATTTCTTCATTTCAATGCCATTTTATCATTATATTATTATTTTTTACATTTCATAAAATTTTTAAACATTTTAAACAGTTTCAATGTGTCTTTGGATGGTGTAGTGGAGACTCGTATATGAATGTTAGAATTTATAACATCGTCATTATACTAAATTAGCGTCTAGATAAGAGAGAGGAGAGAAACGCGTCGGTTTACTTCGTCTTAAAAAATTTTTAAGTGCCATTAAAATTGATCTGTGAAGACTTTTTGAGAGAGTTTATTGCACCGTTAGAAATTCATGACGTACTCATGTTTTTACTTGTTTAACCACTCAGATGAAAGGAACCGCTCGAGTTTCCCCGTCATATATTTCTTTCAACGTATCCTTTGACGTGGGCGTACCTATGACCACCCTCAACTCTCTTCTTTTAATTATTGAACAGATTAATTCCTCGTCGTCTCTTTCTCCTCTCTATACTCGCTCACCCTCGAGAGTACCCATAGAATGCAGACTCTTCGCGAATTTTACGACTCTTTATAATCTCATCAATTTCGATGGATAAATAGAAGCTGCAGCTCCGAACGTTCAGCATCGTAACGCGTCGCAAGAGCCCATCGACTATTTCCAATTACGACTCGTATTGTAGTTTCCCGTAACAAGTACTCCTTTTACTACGGCGCTATTCTCATCGATAGTTCGCTACTGCACGATCGATAATTGGATGGTCGAAGAAAAGAATCAAAACGCGTTGCAGATACTCGCACATTGCAGGTTCTGCAAGTCTGTTCTCTTGAAAATACATTCTACCCGCAACGCAAGAGGTTTCGAGATATATAAAGCTTTGTCAGCGTTCTAATTCTCATTCTTTTTATTTTGTGCGGTAGTAATCCCCGAAAAAACTGCTCAACTTTTGTTTAACAAGCGTGAAATTCAAAGTTCTGCGTAATCATATGATTTTAGAACGTCATAAAAATCAAATATAATCTCGATTAATTGATAAATTAATTAAAATCAATTAAAATGATTGCATCTGCTTTTTAACTTATTGTTGGAACAAAGTCTTAAAATTCATCATATCATTAACAGTGATAAACAGTAATTAACAGTATTGAAAAAGGAATAACTCAAGAAATAATTCAATTTATGGCTAAGTATTTTCATTTTTAAATAAAAGATTTTTCAGAATTTTCTGAAGATTCACTTCTGGAGACAAATATTTAGATTTCTCTGCAAGTTCGCTCAGTCTTACAAAAATCAGAAAACTTAGAACAAATTGAATCCTATAATTGAAAGAAAATAAATAGAAACTAGTAAAAAGACAAATGTAAAACTCACATTACAACTTTTAATGAAAATTAAATCTGTTATTTATTTTTATACATAAAAATACGTTATGAAAAGGATATCTTTTATAATTGCAATATTCCTTTTCTCTTTCTATGTATAACAGTTTGTGTTACCATTTGCTTCAGTCCATTACTTCTCAATTTATTATTTAAATATTCTATGTTAATCTATATTATATGTACTATGTTTTATATTGAATTTTCAGATTATACTTATGCCTTATATTCAATCTTCACACTATATTCTTACACAGAATATCTTATATCTGTACCCACCGAACATTTGAATTATTTGCTATATTATTTTAATATGTTAAACGTACATTTACATGTCTTTTTTTAAATATTTAAAATAATAAATAATAATAAATATAATTTTTTCATAAAAATCAATAACTGATTGTTATTGAATCAGTGAACTTATTTTAGTACATCATCTGTTCTTAAAAAAAAATTTTACTGCGATACCCGAAGCAATATATATACATATAAACTTTAGGGATAGAAATGAAAAAAAAAAAACATGTGTATTCAAATGTAGACTATTACTTGAACAGAAATTGAATTCCTCCCTGCAAGGGCGTGCATGCCGTTTTACGGCGTCGAGAAATAACCCATTACTACCAAATGTCAAGAAAGGCCAACAGACGTCAAAAGCCAGTATTTATTGTTAGATCGACTTCGGCGATAAAATTTTATTTTATTGAGTTACCAGGTGTGGGTGTCGCGCTCGCATTTAAAATCTCGTTTATTTTCGCCGTATTGCAATTTTAGTGACTCCATCTCGGATAATTTTAACGCGGCCGCATTATTTCATCACATTATGAAAAGATTTTCCAGATATGCGCGCACTTTCTGGGAAGGAAAATATACAAGCCGCACAGCCATTATTGGTCGAAACACAAACATGAATATTGGATCTAAGCCATGTTACGGCAGAAACGTAATCCTTTTTCAAATAGCCGGATTTCGCTTCAGCGACTTCGAAATAAATAAAAAATACAAGAAATAATTCTATCGGGCAACTTTTTTACTTTAGCTTGACGTATTTCGCTTATTAACTTATTTTTTCAAGCATTAGCATCTTGAAATCAACTGGATGAATCTGCTGGATTAATTTATGGATGATAAATTTCAATTAATAGCTTAATAAAAAAAGTAATATTGATAATAATACCACCTATAGAAAAAAAATACGAGATTTTCTCAACAGATATCATTTTACAGAAAATAACATAAAATGTAAAGAAAAGATATTTTTTATTTAATAAGCAATGGTGTAAAAGTTCAAAGTTCAGATTTGTTTTTAGTAGCAATTTTTTACATATTTATATCATAATCAGTCTTAATACCGCAAAAAATAATTTGACACGTCGGAATTTTTAATAATGCTGCGTTAATATTAAATGTAATTATTAAATCGAAAATATTTTATCCACAATTACGGCATTAAAATTATCTTACGTCAAAACATAATTTGCAAGAGTCAAAGGAAAGAAAGTAGGAAACATAAAAATTCTGCAACCTTCTGTGAGCTACTTCTTCAAACTTTTAATTTCAGTTATCAAATATTTCTTGGTATAAGAAGCGTGCGCGTGGTCGTAATCCCGATTAACTATTAGCTCGCTCTGGGATATTTGTAACTCTCTAAACTAAACCTGTTCATCTTATAAAGACCAACATTCCGTGACTGCACTTTACTCAAGTAAGTGTATACTCAATTGCGTGCCATCAATCAAGCCGGACAAGTACCGTAATTGAAGTCATCGCACGTCCATTAATTCCAGCTACATTGCATAACAGATACACCGCGGCAAATATATTTAGCATTCAATTCGCGTTACTAACGTCGATACGTGCCGTGACATCGAAAACACCAAAGACGGTGATCTGGAACGCGAGAAAGAGAGAAAGAGAGAGAGAAACCGTACACGGAGAGAATTTTTCGTTATATTTTACCGTAAAATTCACTATAAATTTTAATATATTTGGTGATAAGAGTGGAATAACTATAGTCTATAAGTCTGTAGACAACTATAATAAATAAAAATTTAAAAAACCTATTAAATATTACCGAAATAAATTTATGAAATTACAACAGAAATACAACAAAAATAGAACAGAAATTTTATAAACTATGTAATAAAAATTACCAAACAAATTGTAATATTAATCAAACAGATTTTATATTTTATTGTGATAGATATGAATAAAGAGAGAATTTATAAAAGTTTTCGAAATATTAGTTATCCCACGATTACCATGATTTTTAGGCTAAATTTTAAGAGAAAATTCTCTCTGTGTAAGATATTTTATAGGACTTTTCAGAAATAAAGGACAAAAGTAAGTTTTCAAGAAAAAAATAAATCTAAAGGACACAGACCTAAAATAAAGTCTGTCCTGTGTAATATAACGGATGGTCATCGTATTTAGAAATAAAAAAAGCTTCGTAGAGTGTTTCAAAATATTCCCCAATTGTAGAAAGTTTGAAATATCCTTTTTAAGTGAGGCAATGCAAAATGGATAAGACATATTTTGAATATACAAAATGTACCTAATGATATCTAATGCAGAGCTGAGATTATATTCTGAGATACAGTTGATCACTTGTTTCATTATCATCGACAATTTGTTCTCATTTTACTCTTCTATTCTCTTCATGATCACTTGTTTCATTATCATCGATCACTTGTTTCATTATCATCGATTTAGTGATCACTTAACAGTTGATCACTAAAATCAGTTTTAATTTTTTAAATTCTATTTGTATTATTTCAGTTTCAAATAATCCTCTTATATGACGTAAATAACATCAGCCATTTTCTAAATCCAAAACAAATTCGAAAGATATGAATTACTTTCACGTTTAGTTGCAAAAGCAACTGTTTTTCTACTTTTCTCGAAATACGAATCTGCACTTTTTTTTGGGAGAATATTAAGGAAACGAACTTCTTGGCTTTACTTGGTATCCCTAAACCATCGATTTGTTTCACAATCTTTATCTCCGAAAAAAAAATACCAAAATTCGGAAACTCCGAGGCCCTTTCGTGATGTGCGGCCTCGGCGCACCATTCTCTCGGCCGTCAATTTTTAAGCATGCATAAACAACCTGTCCGTGAATTTCCGAGTAATGAATAAGTTTACCGCGGCCTCTATCTTCCTGCGGATGGTAGAGTTCGGTTCCCCGCATTCTTTCCGCGGCATCGCCGACCGTACGAATTAATGCAAACAACGATGCGCGGTTCGCGCGTTACGAATTTACCCTTTACTTTTATCTGACCACCGTCGTGCGGGGAATATTACAAGGTTGCCATCCGACGACGCGGATTCGCAGGTTTCTCGACATGCATCGCGTGCGCGTGTCATTTACAGCGGCGCTGCCATGTAATGCGCGATGCGCCATGAAAACGCTTTTTCCGCTGCTATCGGACGGCCCCGCACTCCGGGCGTTGAAGGAAGCGCGATGTCCAGTTGAATCGTCAACGAACTGCTATTGATATGTTGACAAAATTATTAGCTCTATGCCTATTGATCATATCGTCAATATCATCATGTTATGATTATCTTGTCCCCACAGGGATAACTTTGCTAGAAGAACTTCTAACAAATCGACTTCCAAAAAAATAATTGAAGAGAAATATATTCTGATTATCTTTCATCTTATTGATTATTTCCATAAATATTGAGTGAATATTTCTAAAATGATTCTTTTCTTTAATATATGCTCCTGCGATTTTAAAGTACGTTTTTCATTTTATATAGATGATATTTTTTATATAGTCTTTTTAACTCAAAGAAGTATAAAGTTATAATATTCGATAATTTATATATATATATATAAACTTTATTTTTAGATAT
>VBVQ01002406.1:0-25168 GCA_011636635.1 Tetramorium simillimum | reverse complement strand
GATCAAATATTCTGGTTATTATAATAAAACTCAATACTTTATAACTTATAATAACCAGAATATTTGATCACGCCTACAAGATACTTCTCATTCATACGTTTTCAACCTAACCAGAATTTTTTTTTTCACTGTTTGGATTACTAATTAAGATATTAAATATTATAAACTAAATAAAACCATCAAAAAGATCTTAAAGAAATTAATATGAAATAAAATTTAATTTTTCCTTATTGCGATATATCGATCTTATTACATTTACACAAGCACAGTTACTCAACTCGTATATCGGCACAACTGCATGATTGTATGTAAGATATCGTAATCATCTATTTACGACGCGGGCATACTCTACGATTTCACTGTATCCGGATGTTTACACAGCCATGACGACTATCACTTTATAGCGTAAATCGATTATTAATTTCTAAAAACAAAAACATATCCTGATTCTTGGAATGCAAATTCAAAATTATTAAAGTCCTTCATCCAAGTTTTATCGTATTTTAAGGTACAGCAGAGCGTAAATAATTTTTAATATTTGGTACATTACGAATCACTCACAACCACATCACAAATTATAATGAAATTAAAAATACAAAAAATTAAATTACAAATGAGTTGGGAAATTACTTCATTTTTATATTAATCTCAATATTATCTTTATATTTATTAATTTATTCTCATTCATTAGTTATCTATTTTTTCCTGTGCCTGATAAAAAATTGTAAACATTGAAAAAATTGCAATGCAGCACAACACAGTTTTACATGAATATTCATGAAATCGAAATCATAAATTTTGAGAAATTTTTAATAAATTAAATTGTTTGATATGACGTCCGAACTAGATATACCATGTCGGTTGCGATAAATAATTAAGAGATTATAATTGACTTGCTCAATTGTATTTTTAATTACTTCCCGGAGAGAAGACGCAATGAAAAGACGCAATTTATCTATTCCCCCGCAACGATTATGAGATAAATATAATCGATAAGTCATCCATCGGCAACATGTCAGAGAAAGAAATGCCTACAAGTGGTCATTGATGAAACAATAACAACGAGGTCGAAGAATAAAAAGTTGGTAACGGCTGTCCATGTCTAAATTAGGCTAGCAAATATTTCTGTTGCTTCATACAAATGTTTTTGTACAGACAAAATGATTTTCGTTATATAATCAGACTAATACTTAAACATTCACACGACGTGCCGGCTCGACCGCCGATTACTCGTCCGTGCGTATTATTTTGCAAATACGAAAGCACCAGGAGGAACTGTCTCATTAGTAATTAACGCAGCGTCATTCGGAGGAATAAATATTATGTAACAAAACGCTTTCCTTCATTCCTTTACATTGACGATAGGAAGCTCGTGGAAGTGCGTTTCGCGGCGAGGTGTCGATAACTATACAGCTGCCAACAAGCACAGTTCTTACCCTGTATTTATCCGTAATCGCATCGCGTGTGCACACGCATGACGTGCCATGCACGCGTGTACCACGTTCTCTACACGCGCTATTTCTCATCGGGCAGACATTCCGCACGCGATAATTGTCCCCGGTCATTTCCGTCGCAATGATGATCATTGGGTCGCATTAACCGTTAATGTTAACATAACCGATCTCGATCGCGGTGAATGGATCGTAAAGTCAATTACGCGCGCGGTTACGACTCGTGGACCGAATCCCCAGTACCCGGGCACCGCCGCGCGCGCACCGCATCGGCAAGCTCGTTTCGCTCCCACATCCTTTTCGATTTGCCGAGCAATAAATTCCCGAGCACGTACAACAACACGCAGCGCAGCGTACAGCAGCGGGGAAGAAAGGGCTGCGATTAAACGGAATAATAATCCGAAGGTTATGGTTATGCCGCGCTCAAACGAAACGGTAAATTTCAACTAGTGTATTTCTATCTAGTTGTCGCTGGCCGATCAATGCGCGGTTAATTAACGCGTTTATATTTCGTAATAACTTTAATTGTGCCGCGCGCGCGCGCGCGCGGGTATGATCGATATGATCGATATGAGATTTCTGTATTGTATCGTACTTGTGTTTAATTTTATATATGGAATGAACTGTAGATGAGGTTTAACGGTACGGAGCATAATCGAATCATATAAGAAATGAATTAATGATGCAATCTGCTCTTTCATCAAATCGATATCGTGATACTTTCCTTTCTATTCTGTTTTAACGAGACGCGCGCGATGTATTAATATACGCAGGATACATTATCTACGAGATTAACGTACATACCTACCTGTAAGATTGTTGCAGCATCAGCGTGACGGACGTGCGCGCGCTTATTACGTACAATTCTAATAACGTAGTTTAGTCACAGATGAATTGTACCCTCATTCTCTATTGTGTTCTACTACAATCGAACATAAAAAAAGGAAAGTGATAATTTTATACATGAGAATTAATACTTTGAGAGATACTCTGAAGACGCTGCTGAACGTTTTACAATTCCCAGGTAGCAAGCTGAGTGTTATTTGTCGTTAAAATGTTATCAAAAAGGTCTTTTTGACGTCAGAATGACGATAAATAATGTCATCTTGTTGCCTGGGAAGTAAATTGGAATCGTTAATCGCACAATTCTTAACAAGTGCAGTATATAAATGTTTGGCATCAAATCTGACGCGTTTCTAGACATTTTGCCGGAAACACTTTGTAAATCCTTGGAAATTGTCTGTATGCAGAAATTCTTTTTAATTTTATAGGTGAATTCGTTTATATTTAACACAATTGCTTTTTCTAGAAGAAGTAAATGGGTGATAACAAGAATAAATCTACACTGAAAAAAAATTCTGGTTAAAAACGGACGAATAAAAAAATCTTGTAGGATTGATCAAATATTCTGGTTATTATAATAAAAATTCTGGTTATTATAAGTTATAAAGTATTGAGTTCTATTATAATAACCAGAATATTTGATCAAGATTTTTTGATCCGTCCGTTTTTAACCAGAATTTTTTTCAGTATATGCATTTAATATGCCGCTTTTGACAGGTAGAAGAAAAAAAAGTTTATTAAGGACAACAATTTTCGATAAAGAATGACTTTCGCGATAACGTCACGATAATGCAGAAGTATCATGTAAATAGTATATTAGGTTGAAAAAAATTTAGTAGTCATATTTACCGTGTATTAATACTAGTCATTACCTCCGGCACTAAGCGGTACGTTTGTCGATACGCAGTGCACGATCGTGTTCCGGAGAATTTATAAAGCTTATCGCTGTACGGTTGTCGAGTATTAAACGGCCAGAAGAAGAGGAGCCGAACCTGGTAACGCTATCTTGACCCGGTTCGCAGCGATGAATGTTTCGCCAAGTTCTTTTCGAACATGAATCTGCAATTAACACACACTCTTACACACATTTCGCTCCGAACATCACTCCATATCACGTTTAATAAATACGCAGGTCGCAATCGATCTAAAATTATATCTAGTCTTATAAAAGTACTCGATTTATGACATTAAATTGTTAATGTCGTGTATCAAAGAGAAGTTAATGTATAAACTCATAATTGTACATTTACAGTGGAAATAATAGGGAAATATCTCTTTGTAATCATACAGCAATCAAAATTTATCATTTTCGCTTTAATGTAGAATTTAATGTAGATATTACATTTTCAAAAATGGCACAGCGCGCTGAGATAATGAGATGAATTTATTACTAGCGATACCTTCGCGTTCACGGATCGAGGATAATTCTAAATAAATTGAGGATATCATCCGTCCACAGGATGAAATCACGACCGCCTCGCTGAGGGGATCGACTGGAATTCTAAAACGGTCGCGACGTGAGGTAGAGTCCTGTCGTCGCGCTCGAATACCATAAACGACGCGACAGTCGATTTGATATTGCGATGCACGTACGCGCAAAGACAAATCGTCGTATGCGCGTTCGCGCTAGAAAGAAGAAGGTACTGTTGATGATGCTGAAAAGAGAGGATTGATGCGAGGCCGCGTCAGGTATCAAGTTAATGTACCTGAGAATGATACCGTGAGAAATTGACGCATCGGAAATAATAACAATGCGGTCAAAGAGAAATTTCAAATATACGTAAACTATTGACAAATGGATAACACCTAACACAGATATCGCTTGAATATTGCTTTACGGCAAAAATTAATTTTTTTATTTCTTTCCCTAGCTTGTAATAAATATAAATACATACGAAGATATTGGTTCTTAAAGAAATGCTTGAAAAATGAATAATGCCGTGGCTAATGTTCAGCTATGACACGATACTAGACGCGATACTGGAACGCGCGCGCAATCGTAAGTACAATTTGCCGTATTAGTGCATGCTCCTGCACTGTGTAACCGGTGGTTGACGTGGTTGACGTTGAGGTCGACGTTGAAGGAAAAACGGTGAGACAACGTTGTCACATTAAAGAGTCCTGAAACGGTGCCGAGAGGGAATTATTAGCGTGGGATCTATCGCACACCGGCCCGAGCGAGAAACACCGTTACGAAGACGCGTGTAATCCAGCCGGCCCGGTCGAAACATTCCAAGAATGTATTGTGTGCGAATCTCTCTCGTTCTCTCTACCTCCAGCCATCCGTCTCTACTAATAGACGAATCGACAGGTGCTCACGATACAACGTTTTGTCTTCATAACACATGAAATATTTGACTTTCAGAAATTAGAAAAAAAAAAAGTTGGAAAGTCCCACAATGTGCCTGCTAGATTTTTCCATAGAAATTTCTCTTTCCCAGAATTTCTCTCTCACAGATCTGTTTAAACTGACGATTGATTTATAACAATTACTTCATCTACTGCACACTTGCTACTCGCTAATTAAGCGAGTGCATACATAAACATCGGGTTTAAATGCGAGAAAACGATAGCAAGGCGATGAAATACGTGTACTTGTGCGTCATATGCGCTTGTACGAGTCGGTTGTGTACAGCTAATTAATGCTTTCCGCCGACATGCTTGAGGCGGGCAAATCAAAAACACACCGAGTATTCATGGTACTTGTGTATCACGAAACAGCTCCTTCCTTCGATTAACCCTTCCATCATCGGGACCACCCGTTTTGGCCTGCTCTTCCTATTAACGTGTCGACCACGTAACTTTTTCTGGAACATCGCGCGAACGCTTATTCTTTTTATATTCGTTAATGGTAAAGAGGGCATGTCCGATGTAACTGTAAAATGAAAATATTAAGTAAGAATGATAACACAGATCGCGATGGTTGGCACATATGACAATCCAATTGGAAATAATTTCAGCCAGGAATATATAAAAGCAGGCTGTTAATGTAAGTGCTGCCATTAATACAATCACACGAGTCTTAAGAATCCCATTTTAGTCATGTCATAAAAACTTTTATTGGATATTCCAGTTGAAGTTTATTAAGAAATCAAAATTGGTCATTACTGGTAAAAATATTCTAATAAAATGTGAAATTTTTAAAGATTATGAACGATAAAATCCGATCCGTTAAAATTACCTTTCAGTGCCATATAAGTAATATGTAGTTAATATCGCAGTACAAAAAAGAGAAGAGTTTCCTAAGCATATACATACATACATGATCACCCAATTCGCAAATCTCGATTGGCATCGCATATGTATTTTAGCATCAGCATAACTACCAACAATCTTATGTGTTCGCATATAATTAATAAAAATTCTTTGATTTCTACTAAATTGTTCATTTTTTATTTATTTTGGTCATTAAATTTTTTTATCTCATATCATTTGCATTTTTAAAGCACATTTTTGCAACGTTCTTAATTGTTAATATTAATTAATAGTAATGTAATATTAATGTAATTTTTTAACGATAAACGCTGCAACGATTATGCTTCTCCCCTTTAATGTTAATGCGAAAGGAATATTTCTCATACATTCTATCCATTTGGTTTCACGATGCGTGTCGTCGAACGACCCTGCCGAGAATCGTTCCGGTACAACAATCGCGGAACCATAAGTTCCTCACCGGGAGCTACGAGTCATTAAACAGTCGGCGCTAATTGTTTGATATTCGCTAGAATATAAATCAAGATCGAAACGTGTAGACGTTAATCTGTATATGGACGCTGGTCAACCGCAGTAATTGCATATTCGCAACAATCGCAACAAGCCGAGCATCACGAACGGATATTGGCGAATATTATCGACGTTTAAACATTGTCCGTAATCCATGTTGTGCCACTTAAACGAGCAACATACTAGTTAACTCGATTTTAATTAAAGTCGTAATACATGCCTTTATCGCGGACTTAACGACCGGCTGTCTCTGCTTCCTTCTTTTAATTCATCTCCCACAGCCAGCGGGATTACAATTGACACCGTGACACTGCACGCTCGTTTTGAATTATGAGACCCGGAGCAAACGTCCTCTTTCAGGCGACAGTGCCAACGGGATTTCTCTTGGGATAGGTTCAGACACAATTT
Organism: Tetramorium simillimum; assembly: GCA_011636635.1. Taxonomy (NCBI): domain Eukaryota; kingdom Metazoa; phylum Arthropoda; class Insecta; order Hymenoptera; family Formicidae; genus Tetramorium; species Tetramorium simillimum. Next base: position 18,743 of record VBVQ01002406.1, on the reverse strand, counting down.
TTCTTAAAATTGCTAATCTTCCTTTATACCACGAATCATTTGAATTTAGAAACAATGGTTTAATTTAGAGACCATCAATTTTTTAATTTCAGTAATTTTATGTTATTAAAAATCTCTACAAGTATACAGGATGTCCCAGAGTAACCTAGATATCGTTCACGATGAACGAAGATGAACAAAAAAAAGTCCCATATCGTTTGCGAAATTCACAATAATAATCGAGATGACAAATGTTTAAGTTAGATGAATGATTGCGCGCGAAAATGATATGAGGGAAGCAATGCAGCTCTAGCATAGCCCCATGTATCAGCTTGAACTCTTTCTAAGATCGATTGAGAACTTAAAAATTCTGGCGATAGCATCCAGAACTTTAATTTTTTCGAATTTTAAATTTTGAAAAAGTGGGACTGAGTATACAAACGTGTATCAAATATTGACTGCCGGCGCGCGGCGAGGAGAAGAAAGTATGTGGTTATATTTTCTTCTCTTTGCCGCACGCCGGCAGCCAATGCTTGATGCACTGGACTGTGCTGTAGCTCGAGCGGCTCCATCGCTTCTTTCATACTATCTTCGCGCATTAGCATTCGTCTGATTTTAACATTTAATGTCTCGATTATTATTGCAAATTTTGCAAAATGGCACGGGGGGACTTTTTTGTTCATTTCACTCCATTCTGCCATCAGATGAGCCGTGTCAAGGTTACTCTGGGACACCCTATACATATATGTGCCAATCCGGTAGCTATCATCTTTTACAGGAAGAACAATTAGATTTTTTGTCTATTCAGAGTTCGACACAGCAAAATGATTGGCTATGCCAATCGAAAAAACCTATATACGTTCTCGATGAGATGACTGAAAAGAAGAAAGACCTATAAGATTCACTGACGGTCCACTAATTCATTCGACCGGAACGTCTCACGTTCGTCAAAAACTTTGTTACTTAGGTGGTCACACACAGGTGCGAGATGTTACTTGCGAGAGCAAAAGATTCGATCGCATCTCCATATCGATCGGCACGCCGTTCGTCCGGTAATCAGGCAGTCTGAAGTGATCGCTGTCAATATTGGAACTGGGAGCATTGGTGCAGCGATGCGTTTAATCCGGCAAAAACGATCGGCGGAGTTAACGAGCCGCGAACAGCCTTGAAATCGGTATTGAGTTTGCTCATGCTATCCCTGTCCTGTCGCGATGATCATCATATATCGCTCATGCTCTCGCTGCAGCCTTGAGGTTCACAATGCGGAATGCAAGATAAATCCTCTTAAAACACGATTAAAACATTCTTTATTAGCATAATGTCTTACTCTTTCCAGTCGTTGCCCGTTACTGAAGATCGTAATTTTCTCTGACAACGCTATTGATGACGACTGTTCCCCCTCATCACGGTTTTCCGCTTTAAACCACTGCCTTAAAAAACTTGTAAAGAAACTGCTAAACGTGTAACAATTGCAAATACAGCTAATTGCGGATATAGAATATCGCGATAATAAGATCCAAGATTTACTTAAATTAAACAATAATATCAACCAATGGTATCGCAAAATCGTTAATGTAAATTTCTTTGCAAATATTTAATAATCCAAGTTACTCATCTTTTCTCTTTGCTAAAAGCATAACTCCCTACAAATGAATGTAATCTACTGATCTCTATAAATCTTAGCTTTTATTTCATTTTAATCGGAGGCTACACGAACTGGTTACCATCACATTGTTGCGAATGATAATACTGATTTATACTGCTCACAGAGGTTTACCGTATTGTTAGAGAAATCGAGGTAATATTACTCTTACAGATTCATTAGCGACTTCTCAGCGACTGTTCACAGAAATGATGAATCGCGACTATTAAGTAGGACGGAAAACGAAGGCATAATCTGCCTCCATGTTTCTTATGACGCTTCATTTCTTATACAAAGGAATAAGAAAGGGATATCGTGTATAGTGGCATATTATTCAAAATATTGTAAAGATACTAATCGCCAAGACCATTGTCTGAAAATTTTTCTATAATAAATTCCCAAAACAACATTATTATGAAAGAATTAATGAGAATATAACTATAACAAAGAAACCTGAGATTTAGATATAATTGGATTCTAATCGCGGCGATTAACAACTGTGTAAACACGTGAATGACGTGTAAAGCAAGGAATTGGTATGCTACTGTTATCCTGTGCGTGACGTTGATATTTCCCATTCATAACTACTTGGTTATCTCTGTCCATTGCAATCGCGACCACGATTACACAGCGATACGCAGTAATATTCTCGATAGCGAAACGCGTTTACGATCCCACGTCGCATACCGCATCTGTTATCTACGGGTCAATTACATAGACGACAGTGTGTCTTTTGTGCTGATGTACCGTTATAATGGCTAGCATCCCTCGATAACAGCATTATTCTAATAATCATAAAAATCCGCTATGAAAAGAGTTCAATTAAGCAAACTACCTATTTCAACAAAGAACTGAACGATTTCACAAATATAGCAGCAAGGAATTTTTATCCCTCTTTCCGTGTTACGTTGATACCAAATTTTTTTCTACACAGTTTCTCAAGAATCTAGATATTCATAATCTACTGCACTCGATTGTGTTGAAATGTATTGATATTTTTTCTTTCTACATTTTTCAGAGAAAAACGAATATAAAGTTTAAAATCCCAAGAGCATTACTATAGGATTCTTGACTAGGATTGTCCGTCAAAATGTTAAAAAGAAATAAATATCGGAGATGCTTGCACAAATTTCTAAACGGCGATCGTACGCATGAGAAACGGCAGAAATTACATCAGTGTTAAGCCTCGTTAGCGTAATAATGTCACCATAATTATTACAGACGCATTCAAGATTACAGATTGCAAACGTTAATATTTTACTTTTACGCGATAACTTACGTCGTATCTTATCGGTATCGCTAATTATTAGTATCCGCGTAATTCTACGCGCAAATGGATACATGAATCACATTGCGCGGTAGATATTCATCGTTTCCATCATCTTTAGATCAATTATGCAAACCACACGTTGCAATAAGCTATCTTTACGAATATTTAAACGTTAAAATTATTAATATTGATTTTTATTGGTATTATTAAACATATATTGACGCGGTAAACTTGAAATTGATTTAAAGCGATAACAAAACACGTTTATGGTAAAGCAAAACCGAGAGATTTAGTGCCTACTATTTCACTTGATATTCATACAAAATATATTTTCGTTCACTGCTGTATGAATGTTGCACATTCACATACTACAATACAATAGGCAGGAAATTTTATTGTTTGCTCTAATTTTTTTACAAGAGATTATAGCTATTTCTTTGCAATTTCGCGCAATGCTGTGTTATCCTAATTTTCACAAACGCTCACATATTTAAAACTCCACAATCATGATTTCTCCCGGCGAATCAATTTTGCGCTCGAGACCTCCTTAGGATTCGAAGCGCAACCTGGCAGACGGTGCCCGGTTAATTTGCTCGCTAGACCATGGTGGTCGGATAAATTAAAATGGATCCGGTTTCAAGTGTAGCATCGCGCGCCGGCGTAACAACTCGCGCACAACGGTGAAATTAATGCGGACTAATGCGAGGCAGTGCGTTTGTCTTTGCAGGGCAGGACGGTGTTTCGTCGTGAGAGGCTGGGACCTCCAGGATGCCAGGGGTGTGGAAGTTGCTACGTACGCTGATCTATATGGTGAGTGTACAGCGCCGAGATTTTGCAAATTGGATAAACGTCAACGGGTAACGATCGCGTCCTCGCCAGCATTGATACAACGGCTTTCAACTTTTCGATTTTGAATTAGTACCAGGCTAACGTCTTCTTCTTCTCTTTTGTGAATCAAAATGGATAGGTAATCCATCATCGTTATGTTATTCTGATTTTCAAGCGACGCGTCAAAGATTAATGTAACATTCAACACCTTTAACACTTTGATCCGAAATATCTGTTTGCAACATTAACTGTGCACAATTGTTCGGATAGAAGCGACATAAAATAATTACGGAAGCGACACGCTTCCGAAATATCCTCTTGTTCGTCCTCAATTTGGGAAGGCTCATTAGCGCGGAGTTATCGACGTTGAGGATGAAACGTCAGATTCGCTGTCTTAATAGCGCGCAACGAGCGAGCAGCGGGCGAGCAGCGCTAGAAGCGCAAACAGTGGTGTATCGGCTAGCGAGGTCGGCATGGGATTACATACGAGACTCACGGGAGACTCGTGACTTGCATTTCGCGTCCCGCGCGTCTTCTAGCGGTTTTCTTTTGTCGGTCAATTAGGCCCTAGAGCCGCCGGCGCACCGGCGATCGGCGCGGCCGAGGCGCGGCGGGACCACCGCGGGCCGCGCCGATTCCGATAATGGGCCGTACTTTCAAATGTATCTGGCCGAAGGCTCTGCGCCATTAGCGCCGTAGATTCTAATAATTAACGAATAACGGTCTCGCGCGTGGGCCAAGCCCCAACTTACTCGTTCGCCTAATAACACGGGGCGCTGATTCAGCAAGGACCAGAAGATCGCGCGGGAGATAGAGAGATTAGAGGCTCCGGCGTTTCCGCGATAGCGACAGCACTCTGACCGGCGGGAATTCGCGTTTCCATTTAGATGACAATGCGATGACGCGGCGGGAGCCGCCGCGACAGCTTGCAAGCGGATATTCGTGCCTACTCTAGGTACCGTTACCGCGTCTCGAAGTCCCCGCCGCCTCTTCACCCGCTCCCATTCCCCTCATTCCTTCTCACGTTATTCAGAACTCCAGGTGAAATCTATCGTATAGACGGTACCGCGCGCGGCGAAACATCTACCTCCGTGGCCTTGCAAAATAGGTGCGCGTCTCGCCCATAAAATGTCGACGATAATTATATAGCAGACCGCTAGAATTTCTTATGATGTAGACCGGAGCAGGCGAGATTGGAATCGGGAATACTATCGCGATCTACGATTCGAGAAAGAGCGGTAAAATCGAATGTTAAACCGCATAAGCTTGCCGACTAGACACACTGTTGTAGTAGCAAGATGCAAGTCCACGATCCGCGGTCCACGATCTTTATCCAAGCTTATCGAAGATAAGCCAGTAGCTTAGCGCGGAGATTTTACCACTGATTACATTACCGTACGACGAATCCCCGAAGGATTGAGGAAGGTCAGTAAAATCGGCCATAAAATTCTCCATTCGCGTCGACCCCAATCCTCCGTCTTACGATCGGCACACGCAAGCACGCGAGCACGCGGCACCGAGGCAGCTATTTCCGCTGTCACGAGTACAATTGACTATTCGCAGACGGGCATTAGTATTCGAACGCCACCGGTGCCGCGGTGCCGCGATGGGAAACTCACCTACCACGGTACCTCACGTTCGAATACCTCGGAATACCGATGCGCACGAGGTCATAACCAAGTCCCGGAAAGTCATAAACCACATCTTTTACCTCTACCTACGGCGCGACAGCCCACGTGCTATATGATATGAATATTTTCCTCTGTCATCTTTTCTTTAAGAGCGTCTGAAAAAGCGAATGTGCCACACTGTTAAACTCGTAGTGTCAAATTATATTTAATTTGAGTCATCTTTAACTATTCCGTAAATCGCCACTGCTCCTACTCATTATTTCATTAATTTTGACTAACATGAAAGTTACAGTCTGTCAAGTAAGAGCGTGATCGGGTTAATTTATAGAAAAATGTATTTTAAAAAAATTTTTTAATAATAAATTTAAATAAATATACCAGGCAATTATTGACTGGACGCCTTATTAGCAATTGGATCTTTGTTCAGATCGAGTACAATGCATATATGCATTTGAAAATTTTTTAAAATATATTTTTCTATAAATTAACCTGACCACGCTCTTACTTGACAGACTGTAAATTTGACAAATTAATAACATATTGAGTAAGGCTAATTTTATCTCATTGTTTTAGTAAAATTAATATTGAGTAAAAGGTGGCAGCTCATAGGAATTTACAGTGCAGCAACGAACTATTGTAAGAAACATCTTGCTCTTTTTAAACGGTAGTAAATTATTGACGATAAAAGTATTAAAGTAAATAGAAATTCAGGTTCTGGTATATTTAATGGCTCACGCCTCCGATAGGAGTCGATGCGGCCAGGAATAAGTAAATAAAAATGTCGATATTCATATCTTTACAAGTTATCGGAGTAGCAGGTAGAGATAACTACGGGGGTAATTTCTGACAATGAGTCAATGCCCACGTTTAAATGTCACTATAACTAATCGGGTTACAATAACATTTATAGTTTCAGAAAGAATCAACGAGAGATTCGGGGGCTGTATCCGCTAACTCTGCTGGGAAGCAGCCCCAGATTTTTTATCGGTCCTTTCTGGAACCACGTTATTAAACCCGATTAATGGTGACGTGTAAACGTAGTCAATGGTCGTGTACGTCGCGAGGCGGCGCGATGCCGCAGCGCAACGCACTCGATAAAAAGGGTACGCGCCGTGCGTACCCGCGTCCGCCAGGTGCGTAATCATTTCTAATGAAACGTTGTCATTTAACAGTGCGATTGTAAGAGCGTAGAAACGTGTTTTCACTTGCGCGAAAAACGGCGACCGTTAATGCAGCGGTAAAGACGCTTCTCCCGTTACGGCGCTCGGCTCGTTCACGTATAGCGTCTAGGATTTTCTAAGGCTACGAGCAAACGCGTATGTGTATAGCATCCCTTAATTTCCAGAAACGCTTAGACACAGAGACACGCCTAATGTTCCATTAGGCTGTCGTCGACGTCGCGATTATTTATCCGCGTACGATGTGGTAGTAATACATTCGCGGTATCGATCGTCATTTAAGAATGGATAAAGTTGTAATATTGCATAATGTAACAAACTCTCGTTTATTCACGTGTAAAGATAGAGAAATTGTATGAAATATTTTTCAATGCTATCGTAACGCAAACAAGTTCTAAGAAGCAGAATATAGATCAGGTTTAATAGACCCAAACATATTGATCCACTTATAAAATTCTATTATAATGGTAATACTACAAATAAATCTCTTGACAAAGCACACAAAGCCCGAAAAATACGTACGCACGTAGATTTATTTCTGTAATAATTCTTTATAACGAGATTACAATCCAATGCGGTTAATAATTTACAAACGCATTTGCCACGCCCTTTATTATAAATTGTAATAAAAAGACTGGTTATAAAATGCATGTATAGTACACCTGGTTCAGTAATATACCTTTTTTTGCTTCTTTATCTTTTATTATTAATTGTTGTATTCGAGAATATATAGAATAAAGTGTATCTATTTTCAGAATGTCTTTGAAGATGTACGGCCAATATAGTATCGTATCATTAATTGAATTAAAAGAATCAATAATAATCTCCTGTTATTAAAGTAATAAGTATTGAAATTGATAATGAATTTAATTATCGTAATCGAGCGTTCCCGTGCCGCTCAATTCATTACCGTATCGCCGCGAAAACCAGTCAGGCGCAGCAACCAAAGCAACATCATCATTGCTAACATTTTTGTAATCTCGCTAAATATTGCTAAACACGCGAACAAAATGGTACTTGCAGTTATCTGCGTTCAGTGCAGGAAGTGAGCGAAAATACGAGATAAAAGCCATATGTGTGTCATGATTAATTTGAAACAGACGTGCCGCGATGCCGCTCTTGTCGCGCGGCTCGTGCCTCGTGATTACCTCGTATACCAGCATTAACGGCGAGGCAAGAGGCATACGCGGGGATTGTCAGTTCCGATTGAGCGTGAGAGGTATTTATGACTAAATCGTATGGATTATCTTGGGTCTAATGGACGGGTGGAGCGAAAATACACGGGTAGTTAAGTTTTCATTACAATCCCATCCTCGTAGGAAACCTCTCTAAATGCTACTACGTGCAAAAAAGGACTCGTTGCCAGTCCGATAATGAACTTGATTTATAGCTAATAATTTCCAACGTGGACGTATTAGGGACGATGTTTCAATTTAACTGAAAATTGAAAACTTCTCCCTCATCTCTTGGAATAAGTTTATACAATAATACTACAATATGTCGAGATAGTCAATCTATTTGCTGACCATTTAATTATTAATTTCTTTTAATTACGGATACAGGATTAGAAAGAAATGCAAAATCTCGATCGAATGTTTTTGCCAGATATCAAACGATCTTGATGTATTTTTTCCGACTGGGTGACCTTCCTCTGAACTCTACCGCAGAGTAATTTTCTTGTTCCGCGAGGAAAGTAGGATCGACAACCGATTCTTATCGTTTTACGTGCGTATCTTTGAAGCCGCGAGCCACGTACGTACGTACGTACGTACGTACATACACATCGCGTACGCGTCGGACAATGAGCAGTGAGCAGGAAGCGAACGGATAGCAGAAATATAGAATGAGAGAGAAAGAGGTCACGCGGGTTCAGAGAAAAAGCATACAATATTCTTTAAATGCACAGGTGGTTGGCTTGAGGAGCGTCAGTAGCAACAGCGACATTTGGCCGCTGGAGAGGCCAGAGGGCATGCCGGCCATCCAGTCTTTGGAGGTGATGTGCGGAAAAGATCATATGGACGTCCACCTCTCATTCTCGCAACCCTTCGAAGGCATCGTCTCGTCCAAAGGCCAACACGCGGACCCCCGTTGCATCTATGTTCCGCCGTCCACCGGACAAACATTCTTTTCCTTTCGGATAGCTTACGCAAGGTAAATGCGCGAAAGAAAAATATACTCGTATAAGTACACTAGTATGGAGTGTACAGTCGAATGTAACCTTATCCTCAAGAAAATCTCATCTCCTCTGTTCTCCTCGCTGCTTTCGCACTTAAAGTAAGTAAAGTTTACGCGCGACGCGCGACATAATTCTACAAAATTATTCGCTTTTTAGCAACTTTTACAATTATAATATATGTACAATATATTATAGAAATTGTAGAAACGTATCGCACATTATAATTTTTTTTTTAATATTTCTTTCTTACGCTCCAGATGCGGCACGAAACCGGACATGCACGGGCAATTTTACGAGAACACCGTGGTGGTCCAGTACGATAAAGATTTACTCGAGGTTTGGGACGAGGCTAAGCGACTGCGATGCGAGTGGTTCAACGATTACGAGAAGACCGCATCGAAGCCGCCGATGGTTATCGCGGACCTCGACGTGATACAGCTGGACTTTAGAGGTACAAACACCTTAAAACGATTACGCTCTCAAAGTGAAATAGCACTTCTTAATGGAGATTAAGCATTAGCATACATTTCCCGAATTGTCGTGACGATACTGCCGCGCGACATCCGCGTGTACGAGAAACTCTTCTCCGATTGCCATCTGTTGCAGTAAACAATCTTAAATGGCAGATAGAATCATGTGCTCTCGAAGACTTTCCAAGTTTTTCTGAAACTATTGCGGTTAAATATCCGAGTAAATGCGCAACGTTCCACGATGGTAATTTCCTATTAAAGCGGCACGTATGAATACTTGGCTTTTGAACGTGCGTTACGAGGGATAGATAGCGGTACATTTAATGTGCTCAAACATATCACGGGATACACTCTGCAACTCGTGCACCCGTTTGCGGTTAGCCACAGGTGAAACCACAGTGACATCAGTTAATTTTAGTTTATATAACATGTATAAAGCGAACATGGCATCGCGCGCGGAAGTATTTGGTGTGGGATGCTACCTGAAGACAAGATTAATTATATCATTAAATTATAACTAATATCGCACTTCCTTCCGTCTCGGAACATGAACTACTTTTGAAAATTTTCAAAAAACGGTGATACACAGCTGTTACGCCATTTTTCGAATTCTCTCCTTGTCGTACACTGTAAAACTCCTATAGGTTGCCACTGCTCTTACACGGAGAGAATTTTCTCTTAAAATTTAGCCTAGAAATCATGGTAATCGTGGGATAACTAATATTTCGAAGATTTTTATAAATTCTCTCTGATTTATTCATATCTATCACAATAAAATATAAAATCTGATTTGATGTAGTTTATAAAATTTCTATTGTATATTTCACAAATTCCTATTATTTTTGTTAATATTTAGTAGATTTTTTTATTTTTATGTACATGTCTAGTTATCCCACTTTTATCACCAAACATGTTAAAATTTATAATGAATTTTACGGGAAAATATAACGAAATATTCTCTCCGTGCACTCAATATTAATTTAACTAAAACAATAAGATAAAATTAGCGACATATTAAGTAAGACTACTCACGATGTCGTTAATTTATCTAATTTAACTTCCATGTTAGTCAAAATTTTACCTTCCTTTTAATCAAAATTAATGAAATATTGAGCAGGAGCAGCGACGACTTATGGAACAGTTGAAAACGACTTAAATTGAGTATAATTTGACATTACGAGTTTAACAGTGTAAACAACGTTGTGCATGTATGTACGTTCATCGCTGTTTCGCAGGCGACAACGTGGACTGCTGGATGGAAATTCAGCACGGCAAGGGTCCATGGGCGCCTCCCGTGTCCGGTATCGTGCCGCTCGGCTCCACTCTGACTCTGGTCGTCGCCATAAACGATTATCGAGGTAACGAGCTCTCCGGATACATGAAACTTTCCGGGGCGATCGGACGGGCGCTAACGATAACTTTGTGTTATTTAACCGAGCACAGGTGAGTTCGACATGCGGGTCAAGTCGTGCGTGGCTTCGGACGGCGGCGGTCACACGATACAGCTCAGCGACGAGTTCGGATGCGTGTTAAGGCCGAAGATGATCAGCCGGTTCTTGAAGGCGCGCGGCTCGGACGACCGCGCAACCGTCATTACGTACGCCTTCTTCCATGCGTTTAAGTTCCCGGACGCGTTAAGTGTTCACATCAAATGCAAGGTACATAATGCATGACTTTCAGCCTGAACTCGACTCTCTGCACTTACAACATTTCCGTCCGTCGTTTACCTTCCGGATTATCTTTAACAAATTTGATTATATCTGTCGTGAAAAGGTGGAGATATGTCGGCACGGTTGCCTGGATCACTGTCAACTGAGCGGCTCCGTAGCTCACTACATTCAAGAAAGGAAGGATCAAATACGACCGCAATACATAGACAGCACGGCGGCCTCTAGTCTCTCCAGTGACAACGACAACAGTAGCGCGGACAGAGACAACGAGGATGCGGGTGGCAGTGTGGAGCAGGGCGACGGTTCCTTGTACGACGATGTCATCCAGAATGGCGACGAAATGACGTCGATCGGCGGACATTTTCTGGATGTCGAGAAGTCGATTCCAAAAGCGCAGGCACAGACGAGCAACCGACGAGTACCGTCGCCTGCGACCGAAGCGCAGCACGACAGCGAAATCCAGTCGGACGACGTGGATTTGTCGAAGCCGTTTATGGTGAGAAACGCAAACGTAAAAATCGCGTATCTTCTTAATCTTATTATCTTTTTATTCTTAATCTTATTATTATCGGTCGTATCGAGGCATCGCAAGCAACAACGCCTGGCTTCTCTTTCAGGAACCGACGCGAGTGAACAGGTACGAGAGCGAGCAGGAGCAATTCCCGCACGGACCGCGGAATCTGGAGGAGGACAACGGCGCCGGTGCGGCGTTACCGGTCACGCCGCCGCTCTCCGCGAGCGTTACCCGGCGAAAACGCTCGGTGACGGTGACGGATAGGAAAGCGCGCAGCGCCGACGTCGGCGTCAGCGGCATTTACGAGGTCATCTCCGAGGCGGACCTGGCCTTTAGCCCGGACACGCACGCCGAGGCGGTGACAGTTTTTCAGGGCAGGATCCGCGAGGAGGTCGTTTACGGGATCTGCCTGCCGATGCCGGGCTTCAGCGCGCTCTTCATCGTCGTCGCGCTCTCGGCGGTCGTCTCCGCCCTCGTCGCCGGCGCGATGCTGCACCGGCTGCAGGCGCAGCGGGACGTCGCCGCGGTAGGCAGCAGGGAGAGCGATCAGACCGGGGTGCACGCCAACAACAACGGCTGGCTGCCTTACGGGCTGCTCCGCGTGCGTTGCACGACGCGACCCGCTCACCATCCCGACGAGCTCCAGCAGCAGAAGCAGGCGAGCGTAACTTCGCAGGTCGATCCGTCGGTCGAGCGGGTCGAGCGGGACTGATGGCGCGCTTAAAACCCGCCGCGCGACACCCCATGAGACAACCGTCGCGTCGTCTGGCCAGGTGCGTCTGAGGAGAGACAATGTGCAATAATAACGCTGTACAAAGTATCGTAAGTGCGTCGCTGAGCTACGCGCGATTATTACATCGCGAGAGAACAGGCATTTATCGTGTAGAGGGACACACGCAGAGATGAGCGAAAGGAAACGGGACACTGTTATTTCGCACTATTGTTCGAGTATCCTCCTGCGAATCGCGCGACGACACCGAATTCACGCGAATCGCAGTCGTCGAGGACTCTATCCCTGGTAGGTATTTGCGTTACTCTGATTTTATAGCGAAGCTATTCCATAACTCTCGTAACGTGAATATTGTCTCGATCATCTCGTAACGCGATGTTTTTTTCAGCCGTTATGTCATGTGTCGTAGTTTTTTTTTTTTCAATAATCAATTAAATACTAATAGATACCATATTGTTATATAGTATATATGAATATTTCTTCTGAATATTATACAATAACGATATTAAGCTCTTTTTACAAGTCTTTTTATAAATAAATCTTTTAAAATAATTTTAAATAATTATTGTTAAAGAATAAATATTGGAAAGGATTTATTATTCTACGAAAGATACCCACAACACTGGTTTTAATACGTACATTAAAAAGTTAGAAATCAGATATGCTATAAGAGAGCATTTATTTTAAAAACGTTTAAAAGTTTATAATCGATTCGCGACAGTATGCAAAAATATGAAAATAATTTGTCGTCGAGATAAGCATGTTTTTGCGAAAATTTTAACGTTTTGATAATATATTTTAATAATATATGATATAAAGAAAATAACTTGAGAAAATAATATCGGAAATATTCATAATTGTATTAGTAATATATTTTTAAGATTGATGTATTTTGTCGTACGAATGGGAAAAATGATACATAGCTATGATCACTCTGATGCATCGAATTACCTTCTAGAGACTCTTCGATGCATTCGAGATTCTATCGACAAATACACGACAAGAATTACGAAGCATCGTCTACGATCTAAATAAGTTTTATTTAGATTAACAGATTAATCGTTATACTGTTTATGAGTCTTTAGGATACTGAGTCGTATTCGATTCCACGATATTCTCGTCATGTAAAGATCGTTAATGATTTGCTCTAAGGAGGCTAAAAGTAATATTTATCTCGGATGTATATGAAATATGTTAACAATTTTTTGGGGAACGCTGACACGAGGAAAATAAATATTCATCTTCCATAGTCATATCCATACTTTCATCTTCTGAAGCTTTCACAACCTGTGGCTTTGTGCGCAAGAGGGTTTACAATTTTTTCCCTTCATATTCCACGTATAGACTGTTGCAAATCATAGTATATTAAGCTACTGCCAGAAATATAATTTTTTTGTTACAACTGAGTTTCTTATACCTGATATACGTAAGTAAATACATTGGAAATGTCCATATCGAAATGTTTCGCGCAAAGACCTTTTCCAAAGATATTTCCAACGGTATGGATGATTTTGAACCATATTTATGATACGAATCCCGTTTCACGAAGGAAACTGGGCCTGTCTGAACGGATTTTACTAATGGGCGAGCAATAAAGTTTCATTTCTTACTCGTCCGAAGGACTTGCAAGTTGCCAAGTACATAATATTTAATGAAACTAGATCTTAAGTTATTCGTACGCGTATAAACGTGTACAGAAATTTGTCATACGCTTAGATTGAGTAACTTTAATTTAAGCGTAGCATGTGTACGATCAGCACTGAGAATTAGATAAAACATGGCATCGCCTGACAGCGAATGAGAAACGTTCGAGCAAAAGTAAGGCGATATAGTACGACTATTTAGTTAAAAGATTACGTTTTTATATGTAATATATATAAATATAAATAATAATGGCAATAAATATATTTACAGAATCTTGAATATATGATTAATCCCCAATTATAATTTATTCTGTATATGTATAAAAATACATCAGCTGCCTTTATTAGTTAATAAAATAACTAAATAAAGATTTATATGAAATTAATTAATTAAATGGACGACGGAACTACGCAACTTTTAGGACATCTTGCGTATTACTATACCTTATACACTAAATAAATCACGCTGCAAATATAAACTAATGACTGCACACACGATTTCGTATATGACTTATTGAATTGTTTAATTTCCTTTTTGCATTTTTAACAAGTTTTCTTAGCAATACTATATTGATCATAGTAACAATAGTGTAACAAATGCAATGAAAACTTAATGACTTTATCATTCATACCTTTTTGAGCTCTGCTAAACATTCATCTAGTACACGTGAAACAAAACAGAACAAAACTCATATCATTACCAGTAATTTATTATTTGCTGTTTTATATAATATACCAGTATACAATATTTTGGCACTTTCGATTTTTGCGACTTAAAAAAAAGCTATCAAAGTATACTTTAAATAATTAAATACTTCTATATAACTGTAAATTCTTAGTTTGGTATAATGTATCTGTTTGCCAATATCTTTGTTATTTATCATTTTCAATATTTAACTTATTGTAATAGAGAGAATGATACTTTCACATTTTATAATTATTTTTATTTGTTTATTTTATATAGAATTTTATATAGGATGCTACCTTATCTTTAAAAAATTTAGATAGAGATAAGTATAAATATAAATAATATTATTAACAATAACATTATTAACATTGCTTAAATGCTACATTGTAGACTATTTTCGGGAAATTTCAGCTTTATTATTACCTAATCGCGTGTTGAGCAACCATTGTTATACGAGAATCCCAAATACCGAAAGAAGAAAAAATAGGGAGAAAAAATTAAGTACAAACATATAGATAAATAATAAACGCAGAAACAGGTTTGATTATCTTTGACTAAATTTTCGGCGTATCGCCTATGTTTTTGCCTAGAAAGGCCTGAGCTTAAGTTTCATTATGACGAAGCACAACTCTATGGAGACCATAATACGTAGTGAACGAAAGTGACGCGAGCATTGCAATATTATCGTAAGATAATATTGCTGGCGTTACAACGTTAGGAAAACGTAGCTTTACATAGAATCGTGCTTGCGACACTCGATAGCCTCTACGAAACCTGAAGATTCGCAATTTTGAAGACCAGTTTACACAAAGTTCCCTTCCTGGTCTCCTTGCAAAAGATATTCCACTATGTGTGCTCGACCCGCTTGAAATTCTGGATACACATAAATATACATACAAAAAAGTACTATAAGTTAATGGCCAAAGGTATTTGAAATAATACACAAATAAATAACGATTATCAAGATTCCAATATTCAAGTACAAATTACTGAGATTTAAAAAAGGATTTTTTTTTTTTACATCTTAATAATTTGTATTTGAAATAATACAGATGATTTCCGCCCGTTTACCGCAAATCCTTTCGTCTCGGCCGAAATATTCGTAGCCAAAACTTCCTTTTTCTCTGCACGATCGTATTCGTCCTATGGAAGTACTAATCGCCAACGATGTTCCAACGATATCGCAGGAAACGACGTAAACCGGTTTCGAAGAAGAAGACCACAAACTTGGACGGTCCTTCTTCCAGCGTCAACCGAAACTCGTAACAGAAATATCTCTATGAGTAGAAGCACGTTCTTGAAGGTTTCTTCGTCGCGCCATTCTGTTCGACGTTGCAGAACGTCGTGGATTTCTTGGCCCTTGCCGAGAAGGGCCTGAGACGCATGAAAAGACAAGCGGACAACACACACGAGGAAAGTAGGACGACGAGTAGTACAATGAGGGTAATTGCGAATCCAGGAGTGGTCATGCAGATCATAGTCGAGCTGGCCGTGCTGTCCTGACGTTGCGGAAACACCATCGTTGGTCCATTCATCTCGCTGTTGTTGCTGTCGTCGATGGAGAAGGTCAGGTCACCGGTCGAGACGACACGTATAATTCGATTCACACCTACGGCCTTTTGCGGATTGTGCACGATCTCTCGGGACTTCCTTCTCCTTTCGTCGCGGGGTCGTCCAGCCGCTGCCTGCAAATAGGCCTCCAGCGGTAGCGGGATCGGAGGCGGAAGGCCGTATCCGACGTCGGGATGCCCGTTCGTCGGCGAGTGATGATGGTGACCCTCCAGAAGACTCTGATTCTCCAGAAGCGGCGACGATTCCGAGCACTGTTCCGGGCATTGGTATCGGCATATCTGTATGGTACACTGGAAGTGAACCTCCATAGAATCTGGGAACTTGAACGCCTGGAAATGAGCGTACGACAGCACGGACGCCGAGGCGCCGAAGTTCTTGATCTTCGTGAATCTGGACATCAGTTTCGGCCGGGTGATGCAGCCACGCTGATCCACCAGTTGGATCGGCGCGCGTTTGCCGTCGTGGGCCATGCAGTTCCTCACGAGCATGTCGAACTTGGAATCGTCGTCCTTGATCGCGAGTACCATCGTCATGGTCTGGCCGATCTTGACCAGCCCCGAAACCTCAGAAGCCCACGGTCCCTTGCCAACCTGTATCTGCATCCAGCATCCAACGTTGTCACCGGCGAAATCCGCGCGTACCACATCCAGCATGTCCACGGGAAACGGGCGGAAGGTGACCGATTTCTCGTACAGATCGTGCCAGGTACAGCGCAACTTACGCGCCTGATCCCAGACCTCTTGCACCTGAGGATCGTACTGCACCACTATGATGTTCTCGAAGAACGTGCCGGAGCCAGACTCGGCGCCGTAGCCGTACAATCCGTTCTCCGTGTTGCCGGCCGTGCCGCACGCGTGTATGCTGATTTCGAAGTTGACGGACGTGCGACCGAGTCCCGCGGGTAGATGTACGCAATTGATGTTGCTGTAGTGACCCTTACTAAAGACTATACCGTAGAACGGCTTGTCGAAGCCCAGGTAAACCTTCATCAGACTCTTCTCGCATTTCACATCCAGCGACACGATCTTCGGCATGTCGGGCGTCGACGCCGGCCAAGGTTCGACGCCGACCGCGGTGCTAACGCCGTTGCCAGTGGTATAGATCTTATCCATAGCTTCTGATTGCGTTTTAGAAGGCGGCAATGGTGGCGGTGGGCCGTGATAGGCGACATTGTGATGAGGACGCGGCAAACTTAACGCACCTCGACCCGGTGGTAGTAGAGGATGACCTCGAAGCCCCCCCGATTTATAGTGATTTCCTCCCGCATCCTTATCTGCTATAGAATCCAATGCCAATTGATCGGAATTAATTAACTCGTTATCCTGGTGATTCAACGCCGAATTCTCGTTTCGATTATCTTCGCCCGGAATTGCCTCCACAACCTCGACTTCTTCGGCTCGAGCCAGCTGTAAAAACACCAATAATCGCGTATTGTCAAATAAATGCCATCATTGTATCTATATGATATACTTTTGGTATTAAATATAATATTATTATATAAAGAGTGAATTCGAAAAAATAAAAGGTAGATTGGTAGATTTCAAAACGGTGCTGTAGAAGGATTATCGTCGTAAAAAAAATTTTTAAATTGTTGCGAAACTATAAGTTATGTATTGGGTATTTAGAAAGGTATTTTCTTTTTCTTTTAATGAATGGATCAGTGACTGCTGATTTTCAGCGTCATGTTTTTTATCAGATATAACAATTAAGTATCTTTGAAAAAAAATAAAATTTTATTGAACATTAGCAATACAAATGAAATCGGATAATACAATCATTTTTGGCAAACTATTGAAAATGAGTGAGTTGACAATAACAAAAATTATCGCCACATTTCGCTTTTCTTCTTCCACGAAGGAACGAATGCAATTGAAGTTTACTGACGGATGTATTATTTATAGATGCTCCAAGCGTATGAACAGCCACTAATTGATTCCGTCGATTTAAAGATGGGAATTTTGATAACAAACATGCACCTCGTTCCGGTCGGTTTCTCGCCAATGAACATCGATTTTATTATGAACAAGATATATGTATAAGCAGTGTTATAATAGTTTCATTCAATAAAATATTTAAAAAAAATAAAAAAATCAATTTTATTTATACCAAAGAAAAAGAGAAGGACCTTTTTCCAAATACCTAACATTTACTAGGATAAAAATCTTCATTTTTTTCGAATTTTTCGGATAATTATTTATGTCATCCTCGATTTGTATCCAACGAGGCTACATTACCATACCCGAGACCTCACTCGCAAATTTATTTTTAGCATGGAGCGCTTCAATGTATGTACATACATCATCTGAACAACGTTTCAGATAATAATTTTTATATATTTATCGACAAAAAAAACGGTCATACAACGGTATCCGTTTCTCACGCGCTCAATGGGAAACCTAAGTGTGTCAAGCTCGACGGAATCGCGCTGCACCGAGAAACGCGGTGCGGGCTCGATCGGCTCGATCGTTCGATTATCCGATCGGACAAATGGAGCGATCGTCGCGAAAGAGTTATTTCCGGTGATGCGACAGCCGAAGGCAAGACGGCACGGAGGACGGCGAGATGGCGAGTCACCGGCGGCGACGAACCTGTTCGGAGTATTCAACGAATGTGGAGTCGGAGGATCCGATCGTGAGACGGTGGGGGATAAGGGGGTTGTGCGAGGTAGGGAGCCCGCGGAATAGGAGCATCGAGTCGGTGTGTATAGAACTGTACGTTATAGTGGTCGATTGCGTCACGCGTGACCTTAGGG
>VBVQ01002405.1:0-25229 GCA_011636635.1 Tetramorium simillimum | reverse complement strand
TATTAACACATTGTTTTTAAATAATATTTCTTTATAAAATAATTTTCGAATTTACGGCAAAAACTTTTTTACGAAATTTAATTTATGTAGGTATTTGTTATTTATTAGAACGAAGTAGGATAAATTTTAAATTGTTATTAAATTTTCTTATTAATAAGTTAAAAAAAGAATTTTTATGAGAGAAGAATACTCACCGAAATGGCAGCACCAAGAAATCTGCCTATGGCCCTAGTAGCGGTAACTAGTCCACTACCCGAAGACCCACTTCCTCCGAAGAGAGGAGGCGGATACGTTGAACTTGGAGCCCAAGTTGTAGTCTGCAGTACTGGTCTTGGTCTCGCAGTTGGCCTTGGTGTCACTACTTGCCTAGCCGTGCTGACCGGTCTGTTGGTAGTTGTTGGTCGAATCGTGGTCGGCTCTGGAGTAAGCAAACCTAGACTCTGATCGAGAAGTACATGTGTTTAATAAATTGTATAAACAGAATTTCAAAAAATACAGAAAAGCAGAAGCAGAATACTCACGGATAATTGCAATTGTTCCCTAAGATTTGTAGCTGGTGTCGTGGGTTCTATGCCTTGCTGCTTTAGGAGTAGAGCCAACAAAGCAGAAGGATTCACTTCAGTGGATGATGGTGTGGTGGAAGATATAATGGCCTGATTATTGAGAATAGCTCTCAGGAAGGCTTCATCATCGTTGCTTAATCGTGCTGACCCAGTAGTACTCGTTCCTAAAATAAAAAAGATTTATTGATACGGATCATTAAAAACTAATAATTCGAAATCTGAAAATTAAAACTAGCTATTTAAAAAAACATAGCAATTGATTTTGGATCTTAAAATGATTCTTCTACTTTTGACCAATGTTGAATTTATAATTTATAATTTTGGATCTGCAGTTAATTCATTTGTATAGCAACTTAGAATGGTTTATTATTCTACATTTGAAATCTTTATCTTTACAATTAGTAACAATATTTACTAAAAGCAAATTCAACAATTTTAGAAATACAAAAAACATACTAGTCTAGATAATTTGAGAAATTTTATTAATAAAACTATTTGAAATTGCTTTTTTAAATTTTGAATTAAATAGGTTTGATTGTAATTAAGTTTATATTTTATTAAAATATAAACGTTGAAAAAAAATAAAGAAAAACGACTTACCTGTTTGTGCGGGTAAGGCTTGCAGGAGTGCAGCCAGGAATTTCGCATCATCTTCGGGTGAATACGTGGACGTAGAGACGTCTTTCAATCTAGGATTCGGATTATTTAAGAGCGTGGTTGAAATCGTGTTTGGTGTCGATGCAGCAATGATACTGTCTGCGAGCGACGTACTTGAGGCCACGTGGATGTCCGAGATATCCACGCTTCTCGACGTCGTTGGCGATTTGATCGCTGACATTATGTGACTCGAGAGTGTCGATTTGATGATCTGCGCCGGTGTCTGCGTGGTCACAGCAGGTTTTTGAGTCGACGCCTTAATCGCGACTTTCGGCTTCGTATTCTTCGCAACACTCGCTGCAGTAGTCGCACCGAAAAGGTTACCGCTGAACAACGCTCGCCACAATCCCGCGCCAAATCCTATGGTCTGAGGGGTGGTAGCTTTGGGTCTCGCTGTCGTTTTAGGCTTAGCAGTGATAACAACTGGTGCCCTGGTCGTGATAGACGGCGTGGTGCTAGCTTTTATCGTGGTAATTGTTTCAGTGTATCTCTTCGTAGGTGATGTGCTGCTGATAACGCTTGGTGGTGACGAAGCTGGTAATAAGTCGATTATTATCGGCTCGGAAGACGATTTAATGGCGTTTAGATTCGCATTCAAACTCGCGGTTTGAATCGCTTTTGGCGATCGCGTCGGTCCAGGATTAGCCAGTGCAAGCGATAAAATCTAGAAAAAAAGATACAAAAACATTAACGGAAAGGGTTTGTTAAATTTAATTATTTTGCTAATTATTTTGTTGCTTTATACAATAAATAGGATAGAAATCTTGTTTAAAAGAAAAATATTATTTATTATTTTCCCTTTTCTATATCTATGCTTATTATAAATTTTATTGTTTATCTTACTCACTCTATTTGCTAATAGTTGCTCTACTTCACTTAGCGTTTTCGGTGTAGTGGATTTAACATTGTTCTGTAACTATGAAAGATAAGAAAATACCTTGTTATACTAATATATTAATTTATATAGTTCATTACATTGTATGATATCATACAATTAAGAATTCTTCAATGTTTCTTGATGTTACTTCAGGGAAGAGATAATACTAAAAAAAATCGTTAATATAAATTGCAAACAAACGAAACATTTACCAATGAATTCAGGAAAGCTAAATCTCCGAACGTAGTACCAAAGGGATTCTCCAGTGTATTCGCTTGTAATCTGTTTAATAGGACGTCCGTAGATATTGTGGACGACGCGGTAGATGATGGCGGAACTGTTCCTTGTTGACCTGCTGTTGTATACGGTACAGCGTAAGTATTTATGAAGGAGGCAGCTTGTGCGAGCTGAGGGATGATAGTAAGTATAGTACCTGTTGTTTGACTTGTCGTCGTCGTTGCGGGGGTTGTTGTCGAAGTAGTAGTAGTAGTTGTGGTAGTCGTCGTGGTAGTGGTCGTAGTAGTGGTAGCAGTAGTCGTTGGTGCTGGCGTAGTAGTAGTAGTAGTAGTACTAGTAGTAGTAGGAGTGGTGGTACTAGCGGTAGTAGTAGTAGGAGTGGTGGTGCTGGCAGTAGTAGTAGTAGGTGTAGTGCCAACGGTAGTTGTGACGGTTGTGGATGTCGGGGTCACATTGTTCACGACCGGCGTGAAGATTTCCACCGAGGGATTTATAGGACTCGACATAATCGGCGCATTGTTTTCAGTCGGCTCGTCCTGCAAATAGTAAAAAGAATATGTTCATAAATAAAGAAAATGTTCATGAAATAAAGAAAAGCAGAAAGCATAGTAAATTTTTAAACGTCATTTAACGTTGTTATTTTATATTTTTTAAACAAATGTAACAATTTTAAGAAATATATTATTTAATAACAGCTTCTAATACACGTTTAGTCACAATTTAATAATATTGTGTACAATTTTCAATATTATGGGCTATTTATATTGTATAATTCTCACTAGTTGATTTGATGCCACAGATGCTGTTCGTATAGGTGAATTGGTTGTGATGCCGAATATCTGATCAAGGGGGTCCCTCCAAGGGAAACCGGGAGGCGCTGTTATTACACCACCACCCGATTGATTGTTCAGCAAATTATCAAAGGACGGGGCTGACGCCGTGGATGATGCCGTACCTTCGTTTACAGAGGTCTAATAACAAAATTACAACAAATTGATAATTCTATTTCATACATTCTTTACTTTTTTTCATATCTGCTGTAGCCATAATTTATACATTTTTCGCAATATTTATTAGTTTGGTAAGTCATTAAAAAGTACGACACGAGTGTCATGATATCTTTAGCAATAGATTATATTCAGCATTAAATAAAACATTTTATTCATTTTTCGCTAAGAAATAAGAGAAGCGAGAATTTAATTTCTAAAAAGTTAACAAACAAAAGCAAGAAAATTTATTAGTAAAAAGAAATTCATCATTAGGAATTATTAAATTATTATTTCATTACTTACAGCGACTGAATTGATTCTTACATCAACAACTTTTGGATTGATATCGGGTGCACCGTCAATCTGATAATTAATAAATTTATCCTGAAATATTTATGATTGGTTTCAAGTGTTTTCTCTTTTAGTAGATACGCTTAATCACATAATATAATTTTCTTTATTACCTGTCCAATATATACAGCGCTGCGTTGATCAGATGTCACTCTTGACCGACTAGCTTCGTTTCTTTCGCGATCTTGGAAGATAGTAGGACCGATCGGACCTTGTACTTGACCGCTATTTGGCGTCTGCAAATTACCGAACGCCGCATTCGGTATTGCACCCATTTGGGAATTTAATAAAATATCGCTCTGAAATATTTACACACCGCATTTAATAATTTTATCAAAAAGATTTAAGAACATATAGTGAATAGAAATAGCATTCATAAACTTGCAATATGTTTCCAATATTGCGAAGGAAACGAGATTGTGCGATTGTCATTTATTATCATATACAAATATATAACTTTTATGCCCTTTAATAGAACTTTTTAATAGAACTTCCATTATATCTTGAATTTTTTAATTTTTAAGATCGTGACATTGTATTCTGAATTCTTTAAATTATTAAATTTTATTTTCTTTAAAGTAGCTATTTGTATAATAATGATATAAAGATATAAAATATATTTTGTGATTTTTGTTAAGCCCAAAACATTATTTTTAACAAATTTGTCTACAAATAATGGATTAAAGTGTGTTATAAATCCCATAATTGTGCAGATATCATTCTACACTGTTTATTTTAATGTATAATATAAAATACTTGAAAATAGTTTTACTTTAAAAAATTTCAGAAGGATAATAAAAATATTTTTCCTTAATCTTGATATAATATATGTCGTACGCGTTACACAATCTGTAACGATAAATTTTTATATAAAATACTTTTTAAATAATGTGAAATATATCAAATATTTTATACAAGTGCGATGTATAATTAAATTGCGTATGCTGTATCTAACAGAAGGTTGCATAAACAGAACAGTGCGTAAAACAAATCAAAAGTGCAAATGGGCGAACAAAAGTGCTACAAATTTGTCACAATTATTTACAAATTTACAATACTCTGTGTACAGCCATTGTAGCATTCGATATTTTTGACCTGCAAAAAAAAGTATTGAATTGCATTTCATTAAAATTACATCGAAAAATGTAAAGCATTATGAGAGAGGAAAATCTGCCAGAAAAAAAGCTATAAAGACAAGTTACAAAATTATATCGAGAAACTGAATATTGTTAATCTATCAATATTACATAACAATTATCCAGCGAGAAACAGAAAGAGAGCGTGTTATGAAACTTTACCGATATTTTATGCTGAACAAAAAGAATTAGAAATGTTGGCCATTACATGTCGTATATCCGCATTTCGCACTTAAGCATGATTATTTACTTTTTAATTGATGTTATATTGAACCGCGATATTAATTCAAGACTGCAACTCAGAACTGAATAGACATTTATATTCTACAATATAGAGTGTACTAGAATAACGACAGTTTTTCTTAAAAACTGACGATAAATGTCATAAATTATCTTATAAAAGTAAAAGTATAGGAACTCTAAATAAAATGCAAATAACTATTTTAATAAAGTTCTGACTTCTATATATCAACGTTAAAATCACAAACGTTAAATCACATAAGGTTACTTTCGCGCAGAGCAACGATTTCTAAATATCTAAAGAGCCAGGAAACTCGACTCGTTTCTCAATCGCGATTTGATTCCTGATCAAACTCGTTGCGCGTTTATACGATATTACGATTTTGATGAAGAGGTGAGATAGAGATACCATTTTGTTTGTGCTCGGGACGCTAGCAGGGGGACCGAGTGGTCCCGCGAAATTGGGGCCTCCAGGAGTAACGCCGATCGCATTACCAATAAGTCCAAAATCAAGGGGTCCGGGGCTCTGGGCGCCTCCCGTCAGCTCGTCCACGGGTCTACCGTTACTATAGTACACCGGGGGTTGATACTGGTTGTTATAAAGGCCCGCTTGGTTAGCCTGGTTATAAAATGGCCCGGGTGCTGGTCGGTTAGTAGTAGTGGTAGTTCTAAGCGTGAACACAACCTCGACCGGGCTCCTCGGTGAATCCGGTATTATCGTCCCGTTGGGAAACTTCCGGACTAGTCTGCCGTCCGGATAGATGCCGAATATCACGTACGGACTGTCCACGTTCCTGCCATCGATCAGATTGTCCTCCGGCCGCTTCCGCACGATGGTCTTGTTGGGATAGATACCATAGATCAGGTAATCGCGGACTGGCGCCTTGGAAGAGCCGAGTCTCGGCGGGGCCGGCGTCGCCTGGTTGCCGCCGATACGTCCTGGGAAGGACTCCGTGTTCGAAGTGGCGAAAGGCGCGAATGGCGGAAACGGTGGCACTCGATTTAGCACGGTAGTCCGTGCGGTAGTCGACATCGTGGTCGATGTGTTGTTCGTGGGTGGTGCGGCACTTGTCGTCGTTGTCGTTGTCGCATCCCTCGGTGTCGTGTTCAGGTCCACCGATTCGTTCGTGGTGACCGTTGTGCCTTGCGTAGTCGTGATATCGGTCGTTGTCTCGGTGGAGACAAGGTTCTCGTTTATGTCGACAGTCGTATTTGTCGTTTCGAACGTCGGTCCGACAGTGGTGGTGAGCTCGGATCGCGACGACGCTTCCGTTGACGATGTCGATGTCGTAGTCGTGGTCGTGGTCACTGTCGGTTCGACTGATGAAGATGGGATGGTTGTCGCGTCGGTAGAGGATACGAGGAAAGTGGTGGAGTCGGTTGTTGGTGTTGTGACGTTAGGAACGGTGGTGGTGGTGGTGGTGGAGGTGGTGGTGGTGATGGTTTCGGTCGTTTGCTCGGGTTGAATGATTCTTGAACCAGCCGTCCCTTGGGCGGTTGTTGTTGACGTTGTCTCCTGTAAACGGGCAATAAGATTTGGCATCTCGCTTACGAGATCGGTTAGCGTTTGAGGGGCGTTTGTTGTTATGTCGTTGAATCGATTAGTGGTGGTGTCGATGAAGCTTAAGTTACGAACTGATTCTGTGGCGGGAGGTTCTGTACCAAATGGCTGAGTGTCGCTCGTCGTATCGGATATCGTTGAAAGTGTTGTAGCGATATCCGATGCATTTGTTACTTGGGATTGATCGTTTGTAACCTGCGGATCAAATGCAGGCACTATCGTGGTGGGTTCCAGTGTCTGATTAGTGGTGTTTACGGCGTTCGTTTGTACAACGTTTATTTCCGTTATAGCTGCCCTAGTTGTTAATTCCGTTACCGTTTCTGTATTCGACGTCGTGGACTCGTTTACGTCGGGCAGCATTCTTTCTGTACTTGCAGTAACGGAGCTCGTTAAGGGATTATTGGTAGTGAGGTCCATTGCGAAGTCCGATAATCGATTCGACAATTCGACCTCGTTATTCGCAACAGTCGTAATTTGTTGTTCGGTGTTGTTATTAGATGATTCAATCGGATTAGATAATTGTGAGTCAGGCGTATTAGTAGTTAGTTCCGAATTCATGCTGCCCGTAACCATAATGGTGTTTGGTGTTTCGGTCTTTATCTGCGAAAGGGACATTGTGGTAACATCACCTACATCTGGATTTTCAACTTCAGCGGGTCGCGCGTTAGATTCCACTAACGAAATTTTCGATCCTACAACAGGGCCGCGGGTAGAATTGTCTTCTCTTTCGTTTCCGGATAAGTCAATGGGCGTGGTGACGTTTATACTTTGGGTAGTGCTTTCTAAAGGTCTCGAAAGTTCGGGAGGTGTAGTGATACCTTCTGACGTGCCGTTCGAAGACACGGTCCGATTTCTATTATCGTTTCCTACCGTGTCGTTCATCGCTTCCGTGAAGAGAGTCTTCGCGATAGTCATTAGCTCAGCGAGCAACGTATCATTTGACGACCGGGGGTCGTTCTCCGTAACAGACTCGACGACTCGCGAGGTCGGTATCGGCGTGACAGTCGTAACTTCTCCGTTTGTCGATGGAGCTCGCGTATTCTGAGCTATCGTTGTCAATTCAAGATCTGACGTCGTATCGCCTACGATATTTGTCTGTTCCGTTGTTGTACTCGAGTCCAATGTATTCCGTGCAGTAGTGTCTTGGTCATTAGACTGACCCTGAGGCGTGGTAGTGTCCGAACCTACTGTGTTTCGAGCAGTCTCTTCTGGTCCGTTCGTCGTGGTCGGCAATAATCTAACATCGACGTCTAGTGGCAATATCGTTTCAACGTTTCCCGGTCCAGCTGCTCCCACGGTAGTCGTCTCTTCCGGTTGCGTCGAAGACCCCGTGTTCGTCGACGACGAATCCGGTATCGTGTTGAAGAGATCGGGGAAGACGGTCGTCGCGAAAGTGGGCCTTTGGATTGGTGTTCTCAGCGTGGAGTAACCCTTTCCCGATAAACGCGACAGAATGTCTTGCGCGTAATCGATCAATCGTGTGCGATACGTAGACGTGAAGGCGGGCGCCGCCGTCGCACGGATCTCGATTATATCATTCGAAATTTCCTCCGTCGTGGTCGACTCGGGGGTGCTCGTGGTTTCCGTTGTCTGCGACGGAACCGTTGCGTCGGACTGCTGCACGGTATTTGTTTCTATATCCTCGACTGCGTTGGTCGTTTCAGTTGTGCGAGGAGTTGTTTCCTCGGGCTGTTGCACAGTATTCGTCTCCGACGTGTCGTTTGTCGCGAGCGTAGTCGGTACTTCCGGTGGTACGTGCGTCACGGTGACGCTCTCGGTGACGATCGGGGATGATACGGTTGTATCCGGTGTATCGCTCGCCGTTTGCAGATTCTGAGAAGCGGGCATGGATACTCTCGCGTTCGTCGTTTCGGTACTCGTGGGTACCTCCGTGGTCTCGGTGCTCGTATTTACCGTTTCGGTGGATCGAATGTCATCGGAGACGGGTTCCGTGGTTGACAACGTCGTCGAAGTTACATCGGCGACGCTTGTCGTTTCCGACGTGGTGGTTTCGGTAGTGGTGAGCGGTTCCGTACTCGGGACATTCACATCGGACGGTGGTGTATTCGTTATTGTGTTAACGGGGACAGTAGTCCCGGGCGATTCCGAGATAGGGGCTGGAGTCGTTTCTCCCCCGTTTGAATTTGTGGGGGTTTGTACCGTTGTCGTGGTGGTTCCCGGGCTACCGTCGGAACTACTCTCCGCACCTAATCTCGAAGCGAGCGAATTGTCTGCCGACTGAACGGCGGTGGTAGTGTCTGTGGTAGTGGTACCTGGGGTAGTGGTATCTGGGGAGGATGTAGTAGTCGCGGTGATTGATGCGTTGGTGTCATTGTTGTTAGCAATATCGTTACCGGCGCCGTTAGGTACAGTAGCGTTAGGGTCTACCTTCGTTACCACGCCAGTTAGTCGCTGAGATACGTCTTCCGCGCCCAGATTCTCGTTTCTTATGCTAGCCGACTCTAACGCCTGATAAAAAGTGACGAATCTGGGCTCGCCGGGGCTGTTGATGGCAACGGGCGGTGCCGAACCGGAATTCTGCAATCAGAAATTCGGTGCGTGCGAGTGCTGTACACACTTTGGTGCAATTACGGTGACAAAGTAGTTTCGGATTCAAACAGAGAGGTCGGTTAACTGGTGGATTTTCTCTAGTCGCGCGTAATCTACATGTCGAGGGCGACGTTTCAACCCTTAAGCGCGTCGAGCCTTGGCGTGAGCTTAGGTTCAGACTTTTGAAAGAAATGCTAAGCACAGCATGAACAACGACAACAGCTTGCGCGTTTAAGAGTTAATACGTTTTAGTTGTTCTATTTACAGATATGCAGCATTTATAGATTTGTGTGCACTCAAATGAATACAACGATAACGCAACTAAGGTGTAATATACAATATTTCTTATTAGCGATTAGCGTGTTATTTGGTAAAACAATTTTTATGGCCTAACGCAAGTACAATTGTACAAGTGGATACATTGTATGAGAGAGCATGTGAGCATACACCATCTCTAGGTACATATATGAACTAGTGCAAGAGGAAGGAGATTTGTCGCCGAATGTAAGGTCTCGATGTAATAGCCGTGACTTGGAACTTGTTCTTGAGATTAAAAGATTACTTAGAAACCGCGGGGAGAGACTAGTTCCCCTCGCGTCTCCGACCTTTTTCTTTTCTTCGCGATATTGCCGGCTCTTACCTTGCGTCTACAGAGGCCTCCACCGACGTACTTTCGCTATTACATTATTACGGAAGTATTGCATTAACAATTTCTCGCACGATTGCCCGATGGAAGCCTCAAAAACAGCAAACGCTTGTGGCACGTGCGAAGTGCCAGAGTTACTCGCGTTGTGCAAAATTACCACGCGAAACTGATTTAATCTTCTAATATAATTGCTTCGATATTTTAAAAATATGTTTTATAAGAAAAGAGAGTTATAGAAATAGATATTATTAGAGAATTAGAATAACTGCGAAAAAAAATATATAATTGATGAAGAAGGAATAGAAAAGTGAAGATATATTGGTAGCGAAGGATGCGTAATGGTGATATATTCTTCCTCCATTCGTATCGTTCTTATTTTATCATGTGCCACAAAGAGAGATAGAAGATATAGAATGCTCACTAGTATATAATAGATCTGTTATGTACGAATGTGTACTTTCACTTCTCGCTACCCAAGAGCGATATTTTCTTAATGAGATAGAACATGCAAAATGTCTTTATAGAATCAAGATAGATTGCATCTGTAGATTTGATGTCTCGAAGATACATTAATGACGAGATAAAATATCAAATTACGGATAAAGATGCGATATGACAGATGGATGATAAATGCTGAGACTGAACAGTGAAACGAATACCTGTGAATTTATTGTAAATATATTGACAATTTCTGTGTTTTAGTAAAGTATAGAAATTTATTTATATTACATTAGCAGAAATTGTAAAGTAATTAAAAACAATTAAAAAATCACGCACTTTCAACATCAAAATGCTATGACATGTTCTTGATATTTTATAAAAAGTTTTATTAAAAATAATGCAAGATATTGCACTTCCATAATTATATTCGTATGAACGATCCAATAACTATGGAATCGTGTTTAAAATACGTCTTTTTTAAGATCGTAAATAGTTTTTGCGGTTTTTGCAGCTACTATGTACTGAAATCAATAAATCATTTTGCTTCTTGCATTGTACATATATTCAAATTAAATCTGATTTTTACAACTAATGTAGACTAAGTAGAGTATTGTAAAGAAATATCACGTATGTGTTTACTCAAAACGTCTCAATACTGTTTTTCTAATTCACTTGTAGTTCTGTGAGTAAATATACATTATAAAGTAAGAATGAAACTAGAAATTAACGTTTACTGCTTTATTTTCTCTTTCTTTGTAAAAGATTTTTTCATAACATATATATTATATATATTTGCAGAGATTTTAACTCTATTTTAATTCTAATAATATGGCTAAATAAGGGCAAACAATCGCTAATCGCGTGCAATGCTAAAGAATGAATACATTTATTATAAAAAAATATAAAGTTGTATGATACAATATTTGCACATATAAGTGTATGATACGTGAGTGCTATGAGATAACGTGACATGATCGATGACCGTTAATCTTCCTCGAAGTTAATAAGTTATCCTTTTATTCTTTATCGAGACGATGAATGTTAGAACGTGATATTTAATGATCTTTATAAATCGACCTTAGTCCCAGTAGATTGTGCAACGATTATGCTTGTGCTGACGTGCTCTTTCGAAGCAAAAGAAAATGTGCTCTAGTGCGTTGATATTCACAAATGAACATAAACTAAATCAATTGAAGCTATTGTTAACGCAATTTGAAAAATGCATCTGTAATTCGTACGACAGTTGTTATACTTCGGCTAATCGCTAAAAAAAAGTAAAATTATGGAAGACGTGTGACGAATTAAAACAGTTTCTTATGATCAAAGGGTGGTCAGATTAACGCAGATTGTTTGCATCGATATGATTAAGTACGAGATCGCTCGACGGGGTTGCGATGATAGAGCCGGTCCACGATGGCGGTGCAACTGCTTCGGAATCCTCTGGTACCTTCGTAGGGAACACCTTTTAAGCACAGAAAATTACCTCTCGTAACTTCTCCTGAAGGGAACCATTAACGCATTTTCGGCTTGCGTATCGCCTTACCTGGATCTTTTCGTCGCGAGTTTTTTTTTAATACTATGACTTATTTTTAGACAATGTGAAAAGTATACTTCACATACAGTGGAGTGGTGTAGCACAGTATTGTATATATATGTATATACGCATAATACATAAAGGGCATATAAAATACGAGTATTTTATCTTGAGATTATGCTAAATCAGGTATAATATTCAGTCATATATGTATATATATATGTATGTATAAAGTATATATGTATATTATAATTATCGTAAATTCGCAATGATGTCGTTACCGTTTCTAAGAATAAAAGCTTTTTTTTCTACAAATACATTGTGCAACGCGAGATATTTATAGTAAATGTATACTTATCAAGGGACACCGTATTATGAAATGAAAATATTGTATGTTGACGCGAATTATGAATTATATTGCTATTAAAGCGTAAAATTAAAGCTGGCAAGTTTATGAATCATCGCTTTCTATTCGATTGAGTACACAACATGTAATTGAAAGATGATTGTACAATGTGCAATAAACAAGAAAAGGTTCGTCTCTCTTCGATGACGTTACCTCATAAAATTCTCTCCAAAATCCTCAAAAGTCTTACCTCTAACGGTGTCGAGGCCGTAGTCGACGACGTTGTGATTGACGGTACCACAGCTTGACCAACAGACGGTTTTCTTACAAACAATTCTGCCCCTTTGTATCTCGCACTGAATCTCGGCGGGGAACCGTTAGGTGTTATCCTGGGGGCTGAATTCTATTTGCAAAAAAAAAATGAACTATTTTAACATATTTCTTCAAAAAGTATAATAGTTCCACATCACGGCAAACAGTCATATTATTAAAAAAATAGTTTGCTTTATCTAAGAATTTGTTATTTTGGTTTAACATAACATTTACAAACGAATTAATCATAATCTTTGTTAAAATGATATAATTAAATGTTTCTCAATTGGATCAACAAATTATTCCAATAAAATTTTCCAAATTATATTATATTAAATTAATAATAAATTATATATAATTAATAATAATAAAATATTTTCAAAATAAGTATTACATAAGGTACTTCTTTAAATAGTTTGAATGATTATAGATATACAAAGTGCCTTAAGCCATCATCCTTTCAACTACACATATTATGAATTAAGACACATTTAATTTTGTATTGGATAGAAAACAAATAATCTAAAATCCATTTAATCTTACCGCGGTATTCACGTTGGAATAGGCTCCGGAGAAGATGGGGGTCTTGTCACCTAAATTGTTCAGAAGCGGTGCTACGGTACTCCGCAGTTGTTCGATCAGCGTGGTGGTGTTTGCGCTGAGATACGTGCTCTTGGTAGGGTTGAAGACGTTGGAGTTGCCGCTGTTACCGTTACTGCTTCCAGCGATACCGGACGGTGGCGAAGTGGTGTTGTTCGAGGTGTCGATCCGCACGCTGACGAATGGTTCGGCGGGCGAGGGACGAGCGCTCGGCGTGACGACTTGAGAGTGAAACTTGGTTGGCTTTGGGGTGATGGTTACGCCGGCGGTCGTCTGTTCGACCGTCACCGGTTGCTGAACCGCCACTTGGCTGGTCGGCACCTCGGAATGCCGCCTGTAAGTCGACGTTCGCGGACGGAATTCCCGTCTCTTCGTCTGCGTAACCGTCGCTTCCGTACTGGAAGTCTTGGGAATTGAGTCGTACGGCGTGAAGACTCCGGTTTTCTTCCGAATGTACCTGCTGGTAGGCCCGACGGTCCTTGACGTCACCATAGAAATCGCCACCTTGTCAGCTTGCTGCTCCTGCTTGACTGCCGTTGTGTAACGGGATCGGACGTTACTCTTACTCGCCTTCTCGCTATCATCTAACAAGTTGTACTCCTTTGCGTCGGGAACGTAAACCGGATACACTTTTTCTGATTTCGCCGCCGACAGGTTTGTCGACGAAAGCACGTTGCTTTCTGTGGTAACAGTCGGTGGTAGTGTCACCTCTTGAAGAAATTCCGTAGGGTGGATTTTTGATTCCGTTGATGCGTCCGTGCTCGACTTCGTATCGTTCGATGTTTCAATAATAGTTTCGATGAATGTTTTATCTAGCTTCAGCGGTTCGATGGTTGTAATGATGCTGTTTTCCTCTAAAGCATCCACTGTGTTCGCCAATGTTGACGTCTCCTCTCGCGACGCCGTGGTGCTTATCGGAGATCGGATTTTGGTCGTATCGATAGTTGTGGCAGCCGTCTCTTCAACGCCGTTGCGATATGAAACCGTAATTAGACGTGGTACAGAGAACTCGGTAACGCTTCTCGTTGATGTTTCTTCGACTTTTTCAGAAGTCACTCGATTCTTCTTGGTCGTGGCGGCGGACGACCTAAATGGAGCTTCAGCGTTTCGATCTTTCAACGATTTTCTGGTCTCCAAGATCTTCCATCTGCCTCTCACGGTCGACTTTCCTTTCGGCGCACTTGTCGAACTTCCGTGCGTGGCACGAGCGCCGATGAGTTTGCTGGTTGCTTTTGTCGTTTTCTCTACGGTTCTGCTCTCGCTGACCGTCGAAACTTCTTTCGCTTTTGATTTGCCGGAATAAGCGGTCGTCGTTACATCGAAATCGTTCTCGTCAACGTTCAGTTCGGGTTTGATTAATCTTCTGGCTAACTCCAGTTTCATCTTAGATCTTTCGGAGAACAGACTGGCCAGGCTTGGTTTTGTGGCCTGAAAAGGTCATTCAAAAGAGCTCCATTTTAAGTACGCGACGAAAATCGCCAAGCGTTCGTAAGCAACCTGCGAAAGCTCGGAAGTAGATTCTGTTAGTATGGCGACCTCGCACAAGGCGTTCGTCTTCCTCGACTCGAAGCAACGTTCTCAAGACCGTTCGCGAAAACGTAAACACTATTCTTCGTTTATATGATAACGGAAAGACTAATATATTGATCATCTAAAGAGCGCTACACCCACCCTTTGCTCTTAAAGAAGGAATAGAAGCCTGGTGAACTGCACAAAGAAGACGATCCACGCAACCAGCTGGCTAACGACATACCCGAACCAAGATATCGTTGGCGCGGACTGAAAGTTTAATCGTTCTCGTCAGGCCACGACCTACATAAGAATATTTTATATCCCGCAATACAAGGTAATATAATGTGGTAAGCAAAACCACATACGAAATATTATGCAACATATTTGAATGCAAATACTTGAAAATTCGAAAGATATATGTTAAGTGCATGAAGTTTAGCAATTTATTGAATACTATTGATACTATCAATTCTTTGTAAAGCATATTTCTACACAATATATGTATGTACCTATATACTCTTTGGAAAAGTGTGAATCATCTTTCTACATATATTTTTATTTGCAGATCTACTCTATATACACTATTTACAATTAATTATATATATTAGAAATTATATAATTCAGGTTTATATCATGTAATTCAAGAGAAATTAGTTTCTATGAATTTAAAATGTTC
The DNA here is from genome assembly GCA_011636635.1 of Tetramorium simillimum. Lineage (NCBI taxonomy): Eukaryota > Metazoa > Arthropoda > Insecta > Hymenoptera > Formicidae > Tetramorium > Tetramorium simillimum. The sequence continues at coordinate 10,001 of VBVQ01002405.1, read as the reverse complement.
TATATTACGATAAATAACAGACATTTATAATTTGTAAGAAAGCAATTATAGCTTTTTCATTTATCTTTAATTGAATTTATCTTCTAATAATCACGCCACAATTATATATTGTTTCTTGAACGATTACTCTCTCGTGCTTCTAATAAATATAATGGATATGTTACAGTCTACGGAACACGTCATTAAATTCCCTTTCTTATCCTTTTTTTCTACTGTGAGTATATATCAGTTTCCTTTACGTCTTTCCAGTAAAGCAAAATATTTATAAATTATAAAAATTATAAAAAATTGACTACAAGATAAAAGAGATTTAAGATTTTATGTATCATCAATGATATTTATAATTTTATTTATGTTGTTGAAGTATTACATGACGTTATTTTAAATGTTTTTTTTATTTCGCGAAAAATAGCTGAAAATGACAGGTCTATTTAGCACTCCAGTTGGCAAATACCTAATAATAAATTTCCATGGCATATCGAGAAGCGCATCAAATCAAGATCAATTATCCGTTTGAATAATAACGTGGTCATTACTTGATTTGCTTCAATGACCTACCTACGACTCTACTTTCTCTTCTAGACTAATTGACAACGTAAGAAGAGACAGGTTGATTATATCAAAACCAGTTTGCAAAATCTCGAAACCAACTCATTCATTGCATGATAATAGACATCTATTCATCTCTCGTGCCTGATCGTCTCATTAAAGGTACTTGAAATAAAACTAGGATCGCGATCGAGAAGATCGGCAGAAGATTTTAATAAAAGATTTAAGGCTAATCCACGATCTTTTTTACAATTGACATATCTTGAGAAAACTTCTTGTCGAGGATTCGCCACTCCTTGCGTCACGATATCATTTAAAATCCAGTCTCGTTTGGATGTTCACTGTCGCAACCACGTTCCTAAAGCTTCCGCAAACGCATCTTGAAAGCTTTCCGGCGAAAGCTTTGAAGAGTAGATTCTTCATAATCGTAACCGTTTCGGTTACGCTTTACCATCACCGATCACCAAATAAGCTTCATTGGCATTGCCAATCATAAATAAAGATGTTAATAACGCATCATCGTCCAGTTCTGATTGGTTCTTAATGATGCATTTTGATGTGAGTTCGCGTTTGTAGCAACCTTATACCATTCCTTATTTCGTATCGCAATTTCTGTCGAGATTTGCTGTCCCGATCGTAGCTGTCTCGAAAAAAAAGCGATCGCGTTCAACGATTGATGATCGTGAGAAATGATCTCTTTTTGAAATGCACTCCCTTTCATGAAAAAATGAAATCAGATGTAAACCCTTCTTTTACAATCTTTTCATTCAAAAACTGGAAACAAATGTGATATATTTAAATTTATATGTCATGTATACCAAAATTGGTACACACTTTCCATGAATGGACTCGTTTGGAAAATCCAAGGGAAGCTCCGGGATTTTCCGCAGCGTGGATGGGAACGCATGGGAATGATAAAGCGATTTCTCAGCCGGTCCCGATTAGTGCGCAACAATCCCAAACTGTCATTAAAGTTCTGACCAAACTACCGCTCATGTTCTTACTTGTCGCGTATCTGGGTCGAGTATCGAAGTTAGGGGATTCGTGAGAGGAGAGACGTGCAAGACTACGTCTGTCGCAAACTCATTTTCCACAGTTTCGTTTTTTTCGGATACATGCATCGTTTTCGTGCTGGACCGTATATGCCGTCGTAATGTACGTTCCTTCGAATGTTCCTACGTGGGGCATTTTTCAAGCTTTATACAATTAAATGTTTAAGAATTGTACATGACGAGGGGGCAGGGCGAGTCACCACCGTATTAATTAATTTTACTTCTACCGTAACATTCTCTTTACGCGCTTATCGCGATATAGGTACATGCTATTTAATAAAAATCATTTAATAAAAATTTAAGAAATTAGCTACTGCTTCATGCTAAAGATGCAACATTTTCAATATCCGCAGATTCAACTGCTTTCAAATGGCTTAAATTATGAGAAATAGGATGCATATCAATGTTATAAATCGTTAATATGTTAAGAGTTAAAATAAATTAATAATTAATAGTTAATTGAGCAAATATGTCGTGAGACCTGCATGCTGCCTTACCTGCAAACTGGGTTGTACTCTAGTTGTACTCTTTCCTTCAATAGGTTTCGAATTAGAATTTTTCTGAAAATATTCTTTGATCACTGAGTGCGCTTGTTTTATCATTAATTTCTTCAACAACATTTTTAAAAACAAATAGTGATTTTGCAATAAAAATTTAAATCATTCAAACGATGTGAAAATGTTGTAAAACATTTACCACGAATTTTCCGAAATGCGTTTAATATATTTGTATCATATAATAATTTTGAATAAATAGATATATGGATACGGTACACTCCCGGCCAAAAGTTTGGATACAGTAAAAGCACAAAAGAATTTCAGCGAGACTTTCAGTTTTCTTACTATTAGTTGGTAGGAATAACTTTCATTATGTAAAGTGATTATAACACTTCGTTTTTCAATACAAATTACATTTTCTTTACCTTTACCTATTTTGCCTGTTCAGAATACGATTACTTATTAAAGATTTGAAAACAGAGAAGATTTGACATCGTTCACAATATATATTTTTTATTAAATCAGTGTATACCATTTATTGAATTTATTTATTGAAACTCACAGGACTACTAATAATATATTACAAAATAAAGCCTGCGGCACACGATGGTTTTTTTCCTACTGGATTGCTAGCTGGCTTGTATGCTTGCTATCGTGTGGGCAATTGTGCTAGAAATTGTATGTCATTGTATGCTTGTCACGCTGCTGACAGATCTGCTGGATTTCCATGATAGAACATGTGCTATTTTTCTCACATGGTTTTGTTCTGACTCATTGCGAGAGCCAAAGTACAGCTTGATTGGGATTAAATAAGAAATAAGGTTAAATAAAAAAAGTTTGACGTATTCTGATGCTTGATGTAATCAATTCCACAAACGTCGATAATGTCGCTTTCGTCGTAATTTATTAATAATAAAAAATAACGCAATTGTATTTTTTCGATATTGTACTGCAGTAGCAATGGCCTGGTCCATATTTATACCGATTGACAGCTCATACACAAAATATGAGCCAGTACAAAAGCTCGTATATCGCCTGCAGCCAGGCCAGCAACACAGTCGGTAGCAAGTACGCAATCTAGCTAGCAATCCAGCAAAAAAAAAATCATCGTATGCCGCAGGCTTTACAGAAAGTCAAAGTAACCTCGAGTAACCTGAAGTTTGCGATTCAATATCTTATTAATGAAAGTAGCCAATTTTTACAATCTCTTGTGTATCTCTTTATTATAAGTAAGTAGGCCGCGAAACTTTCGATAGATATTATTGTATATAATGAGTTATTGATTCATTACTAATAAAAAATGCCTTTCTGAGCCTATTAGGTTTCTGGTAAAGACAATAAAATAAAATATGTATAAATATATATAAATATTTCGATTCCAAACTTTTGGCCGGGAGTGTAAATACGATAATTTCATAATAAATATAATGATTTAAGTAACTATGTAACAAAAAAATATCGATTGCAGACAAACTTTAACTATTATCTATCTTTTTTTTAGTCAAGACTTAAAATTGGAAAGCTACGTCTTATGTTTCTAATTAAAAAGAATTAATAAATATATCGATAAATACTAGAAAACCAATGTGTTAAGCTAAAGTAAAAGCAATTCTTCATATACAAATAAATTCAGACTTACCAATTGAGACAGTCTAGCTCGAAATGCAGGAGGATAATTGTCGCTCTCGGGCTCTACTCTCTTGGGTAGACCGATGCTTTCGGATTTGTTGAAGGTTTTACTGCCTCTTGTTGTGCTCTTCGCCGCGATGCCAGATACGGTATTGTTCTCGTCTTTCGCTTTTGGCCTTTTGGTCCCTCTTCGTCCGGTTTTTGCATTACTTAACGGCGTTTCGGTACTATTCGATGGATCATTGGGCAAGACGATCTCATTAATCTGTTCCCGATTAATTGGCGTGGATGTAGTCGAAGAAGAGGTATCTTGATTGACGTGACTAGGTCGGCGTCTGAGAGTCCATCCAGGATTACCGCGTAATTGCGTCTCGCTTCTAGGCGTAGTGCTTCTCGGATCTGCAACAATCGCGGACGATCTTTCGGTCGAACTCTTTCGACCACGAAAACCTAAACCGTGATTGAAGAAATCTTCCTTCGGGGGCTTTTTCGCTCGAGAACTTTCTCCTCTGTCTCTTCCCTTGCTGCGTGAAGCTCGCTCGGTTGAAGAGGATGTTCGAGCGGTTGTCGAAGGCCTGACCGTTGCAGAATTCAATGTCGTAATTTCTGTGTCCACATAAGGAACGGTCGTAATTTCGGCGATCGTTGCTTTTGGAATGTAAGCAGTGGTAACTTCTGAGAAAAAAAAACATAATTATCATTAAAACTTTAATTAAATAACATGGAAATGTTGCCTTTCGTTATTAGTCATCAGTTTGGAATTTAACAAAAACTTCTATTAATTAATCTAAATATTTCTACAAAAATCTTATAAAATGATCGCTAATATAAAAATCTCTTTGAAGCGATTAAAGAGATTTTTAAATGAGGATTTTTTCTTGATACAATTTATTGTCTCCTTGAGACTGACTGTTAATTTATTAATAATATTAATTAATGTTTCAGAATTAAACTGTAAATTACCGAGATTGCTAATGGGTGCTCGTGATCGACTTCTTGATTGCGCCCGGATATCTTGCTCGTCTACCTTGGCTTCCACAGCTTTCGATCTGCCATCCTTGGATCTTCGCTTTCCCTCGGATGTCCGTCTGTCGTTACGTCGTGTTTCCGTCCGTCTGTTTGGATTTGTCTCAAAATCGACATCTGCATTTCTCTGTTTACCGCTACTTCTTGCTTCCGCCGCGATCGCGTCTCTCGACTTATGCGTGGAACGGCTTCTCGAATTAACGTTCTTTGCGTTAGATCTGTGCCTGGAACTGGAGGATCGTCCGTTCGTCTCCGCCGTTGCGGTACCATCGAACTTGGACGAACCTCGGCGGGAGGCTGAATTCGCTGTCTCGAGATAAGGATCCCTCGTTTTGGACCTGTTACGAGACTTCGGAGATCGTTCGGATTGTCTATTTTTCTTCGCGCTCGATCTCGCGATATCATTGCTCTCCGCCTTCTCTTTGACCGGCCGCGAAGCTTGTCTGAAAGACACAGACGAAACCGTGGCGGACGTTAGAAAATTGGCGTCTTCATTTCCGACTGAGAGAGGAACGTCTACTCTTACACTCTCGGAACCTGACAATAGAACGTCTTTCGGTTCATCTTTATGACTGCTAGAACTGTTCGTGCTTTCTGTATCTATCTTTCTCGCTGTATCCGCATTCGAAGTAACGTTCTCAGCCCTTGAATGCTCCGATAGTGTTTCTTCTTTCTTCGGCTCGCTGCTCGGATTTTCGACTTTCTCTACATTTTCATTTTCTGGAGATTTTCTGGTTGGGATTACTTCACTTTTCGATTCTCTCCCGTGATTCGTGTAAACCTTTCTTCCTGTTCTTGATCTCAAGGGATCAGGTGATTTCGTGAATACTTCGTGATCCAACTTCGCATTGTCCACCCAGACAGTGGATGCGTCCGAGGACGTTCTTCGGGAAGCTGCCGATCGTTTCGGCGTTTGTGGTTCAGGTCTGTTCTCTTTGTTGTTATTAGGCGTACTCCTCGTTATTTCTTCTTTAAGGACCTGTGTGGCGTGTGACTTTGGACGATTTCGTGAATTATCGGCATTAGTATTCAAATGCTTCGAACTTGTCCGTGATGTAGTAACAGGAATATCTGCCGCCTGTTTTGATTTTAATCGCGATCTACTCGAACCTTCTCTCGTGAAATGCGTCTCATGCTTTTCTACGTTGGGAACTGCTTCTGAATGAGAACTCTTATCGCGAGGTGATATGATTTCTGATGTAGAAAGATTACTCGATTTCGTTGTCGATTTGGAATTAAACCGCGCTGTACCGCGATTCTGTATTTTTTGCCCATCCGTCTGAAAATAAATTACAATGTTAACAATTTTATTATTGCCTTACTAGCGGATCAAAGGTCAAATTAATATTAATTAGTACAGGTTGTATTCTTATAAAATCTTTGTTTTTGAAAAAGTAAAAAAGAAATTTAGTTGTCAGGAATTTTGTGAAATTCCTGAAATCTAAAAATAAAAATCAAAACGTTTCTAATGATTGCTTCAATTAATTCGATTAATATTTGTATAATTATTAGCAATAATCAAGCTACTTCATGTTAGTCAGATAATTGATGGTACTAGCAGGCGCGAAGTAAAAGGCATGAAAACTTTCATAAGAACGGATTACTGCAGATGTTCTAACTACTTAGAAAGTACATAAAATGATCGTGTGAGGACACTTCGTTTATGTGATCGATAAACGATCAGTCAACGATTATAATTATTTGATTAATGTACAATTGGAAGATAGTGATTGTTGTGCGCTACAATATAAAAAGAAGTGAAATATATCGTTAATCAAGAGTAGAAAGACTCTGAAAGAAAGAAAAATCCTAGCGATACGCGGCAGCTCGATTGCGAAGATGCCATATCTGACGAAACCGCAGGAAGGTACCAATTATGCAATTAAGAGAATCTTCTAGAGTTGGGATTAACGCAAATGGTAATAACCGCTCTCGACGGACCGATCGATTGGTTATCGTTGACAATAATGCCCGACGAACGCAATTAATCGGATTTCCAGTTGTTACGGCAAGTAGGCCGTATTCATCATAGATTATACCTTCACCGTTAACGTTAATAAGCAGCATTAAAACATTCGTGACTACGTTGACCTGTCGATGCTAAAAGAAAATGGCTCTAGCGTGCACACTCCTCATCTGAAATTTTTCTCTTTCTTCCTCGTAGTTGCAACAAACTTGTTTTCAATATTGGAAGTTTGCACAAGATGCAAACGAGAGACGCCAATTTAATTTTTGATCCGATTAGTTTTCTAGGACAGTTCTTGTGACTTTTCGTATTAAACTAATCTGCACTGAATTGATAAAGCTATAAATCTATTTATAGCCAAATGTGGTAATTCTTGTGTTAAAAAATAGGAAGATTAAAATATAATAATATTGAAATTCAGAAATATGGCGATAGATTTAGAAAGTTAAATTAAATAAATATATAGAATTAAATAAATATATAGAAAAGATTTATAAATTCAGAAAATTTAAGCGATTAAAAAATTCAAAGTTTCTAGTTGATCGGTTGATTTATAAATATCTATAGATATAAAAAGTTCAAAGATGAATATCTATAGATTTGTATTGACGAATTAAAAATAAATATATGTTGAATTAAGTTTTTGAAGTCTTAATTGAAGCTTAAATGCCACAAAATATGATAAAATAATAGACATCTTGTATTTATTGCAAAAATGTTAGAAATCCTTTAATGCGAAAAAAACGATATGTATTTCCAGATCTTCAAGACTCTCTTGCGCAGTCAATAATCATTAAATTCTAAAAAAATTTATCGTTTATACAAACAAAAATATCTAAACACATCTCATATATGAGAAAATGAAAAACGTGATCCTTTAAGAAAACAGCCATGTTGCCGCGCGCAACTCGTGATATGTGAATATACGTTCTAGTTTCATTTTACTATCTATCTAAGTTGCCTTTTAGTTGTCGTACTGTCGATACTGAAAGTAAAAGTCGGTGTACAACGTCACGCCGCATTATTCCGCAAGGTATGCCGCTAAAAGCGAACTGTCGCGAATCTAACTGATCGGATCTGCACGTAATCAAGAGGAAGAAAATTAGAGAACGATGTACTCTCCGAAAGCAATATGCAAATTTGATGACTTCAATGGCGTAGAATGTAGATGAAAGATAAATGGATTACCAAGTCATTTGTTTTAGCGACCCAGAAAGCTGCCTTTAAAGAAGAATGACTAAAGAACAGTATCTCTCTTTTCTTGGCGTTTTTTCATGAGAAACTATTACTTACAATGCAGATATTTAAAAAAAATGGATAATCGACAGTCGCAAAATATTTTCTGCTAAATATTAAAAAAAATAATAAAAAATAAAACATACAAAAATATTTTTTATTAACGATATACAGCGTGCAAGTGATTCGGGAAGAAATTGATGAAATTTTGTCACATATTGCCAGCGAAATTTTTAAAAGAAAGAAAGGAAACGGTGGCATAGAATTCCGGGACGGTTCATGTAAAAAGGAAGCAATGCAAGCCGGGAAAGAAAGTCGAATTAATACAGTTATGACACGTAGAAATCGACGGGATTTTCGGAATCGCCTGACTGCCTGACGCTATTACGAAATCAGTGCTTGTAACACGGTGCGGATATTGGAAAAGTTCTTTGGACAGGTGAGAGGCTCGGCTCGGCTCCGCTCCGCGAAGGTGGACTGCTTCTACACCGTCGAATCAAAGAGGGTCGTCTACGTCCGGGCGCATTGTCCTTGCCCCGTACCCCGATGGAATTTGCATCGACAATATTATATTCAACTCATTTAATTCACGTCAGTTCGTACGAAACGACCTTCCGCACCTTCTGACGTATCGCTTCTTGCGAAAGCTCGCAGAGTCGCGTCGCGAGGTTGTTACTCGTTCTGCTTTTATTAATTCTTTGTTTTTATATTTCCCACTTACGAGCTATATAATTTACAGTTTCCTCATCATTTTTTATTTCACACATAGTTAGCTTTAAATAGATCTATTAACACCTGTGCTTAAGTAGTGTAAAGTAAAATAGTGGAAACAATTAATAAATTTAGGTCGTACATGAACAGAAATAATTATTTTAATATAACAAATTTGTTTTATATTTTCAATTTTATATAATTATTAAAATAATTGGATGATCAAATGTTTGTAAAAGCTTTGCTGATTTTAAATATTTATAAAGGCTCGCCAAATCGCCTCTCGCGATTTTTCCTACGTGGATTAAAGAGATTCATTCTCTAAAAAAAAAGAGAGAGAGTCCTGTAGCTCGTCAACCTCTGCAGGACACGTGTAGAACTCATCTTAAATTCTAAGCGGTCTCAGCATCGTGCTCGCGAATCGGTAACACCAATTCTCTCTCTTTTTTAAATGAATCTTTTTAACTCTTTAAAGAGAGTGAAAAAGACTGACTGAATTTCTTCAAGTTTATCTCTTCCTACCACGTAGGAAAAATCGCGCGAGACGATTTGGTCTGACCGGAATCGAATCACGGACCTTGTCTTTACTGGTCTTTACCTATCATTCGCGTAGATCACGGAGCGACGCGTCATGGCATACATGGATTGTCAAAACTATCGCAATACACACATTTCCGTGATTATAGCTACTGTCGCAGTATAAAGTGGGCCAAGCGAGAGAACCAATCAGCATCGTGGAAAAGCGGCAACAATTAAATCTCTACATCTCCTTTTTAAGAGAGGATTAAAATAATTGGATGACCAAATGTTTGTAAAAACTTTGCTGATTTTAAATATCTATAAAGGCTCATTAGTCCGTAAAACATATTATTTTAATATGAAAGGATAAAAGGAAAAAATAAAAAATTTTGATGCTGTTCTTATATTTATGATTAAAAGAGGTACTCGAAATGTTTAGCATTTTTAAGATAGACAAATATAAGAAATATCGCGGCGAAGCCTTTGAAGGGTTCTTTGCAAATTATTATCATAATATCTTTGTGTCACGCATACATAATGAGAGTGTATATAAGTGCGACCTAAAAAAAACTGGTTCGAATGGGCCAATTTTCAGGGTGTGGTCCGTTGTCGGGCCCAATTGAGCAGTTTAACAGAATTTACTTTTAAGATGTTACTTTCACTCATACTTTAATTCTTTCTCAAATATATTTTACACTGTATAAAATATACCGTATAAATATACTATATAAAAATGTAGATATACATACAGAAAAATATTTTATAAAGTTATCATAACACATTATAAAAAGATATATATATTTTAGAAGTATTTCC
>VBVQ01002404.1:0-25263 GCA_011636635.1 Tetramorium simillimum | reverse complement strand
GTAGTACATGATATTACGTCATCTCACGCGATATCACGTGACGCATCTAACGATTAGTGAAATAAACGATACGCGCCAAGAATGAAATTTTAATCAGTACTTTTCCGTTTCTTTTATACAGAAACATTGACGTATCTATAGAAATTTCTATAGAAATCACGTAAGAAAACATCGACAATTATCGTAGCTTGCTGAAAAGTGTGTAGAAAGCGTATGATTCTTATTGAGAATCCCAAGTATTCGTATTACAAATTATTTTAATATTAGAAAAATTGAAATGTTACCCGCGCTTTACGTGATGCCATGACAGTTTCGTCGATGCATCGGTTCGGAGTGCGAGAACGTGATTGCTCCACAATGAATCGCGATTCCGTTAAAGGCTGCGGTCCACTTGACGCTACAAATGCTTCGAAGCATTTTTCCCTTTTCTTTTTAATAAAGATAGAAGGAGAAGAAGAACGCTTTGAAGCATTTGAACCGTCAAGTGGATCGCAACCAAAGTCGCACCGCGAGCGCGTACTTTTGCTGGGAATGTTGAATAAAGTGACGGACGGGCGATGGGATATATCGGTTGTCGCGAGCCTTCACGATCGCTGCTGTTTCGTAATTGCGATCGTTGGCGCCGGTGAGGCCGATACAGATCCCGATGCCACGTACATACACGTAAAGATAATCCATGTATTTCTTTAAGAGAATCAAAGTAGTTGTAGTTGATACTTTCCATTAGACGCAGCACATAAATTCAAATTGTCGTAAGAATATTACGTATGCCAATTGCGTTTAATGCATAACCCAATATCGAATGGCAATATATCGTGTGTCGAGCGCATTACAGTTAAATTGTCGGAACAAACAAGAGAAATGCGTAGTTGAACAAAAATAATTTTTTTATCATCATGTAGAATGTCTCATATTTTGATATAGAATCTCTAATTTTAAAAAAGTACTTATTTTCAATGAAACATTCAAGAGTGGTGCAATTTGGATTCGGTATTATACTCTTTATTTTATTCTAAATAGACTATTAATATATATGCCTGATTAGACTCGACGCGCCTATTAAGAATTTTACAGTCAAAGAGTGGCTCTTCATTCGGTTTTTGTATTAATAATTAGATAATCTTGCTGAGAGTAAGATTATAATTATATAATTATCAATTTATATAATTTTTTAAGCTAAAGAGAAGAAACAATGCGAGACAATAGATTACTTGCAAATTTCTAAGATAACATAAATTGTAAAAATGGAGATAAATATGGTTGTTTTTCATAAAAAGAATCCAAAATGATTTAATAAGTTTATTTCGGTTGTGTTTGCTATGGGTGCTCACGCTTTGATAGCATCATTTTATTTTTCTTCGACAAATAATAGGGGAGAGGCGGGCAGCCCCGGACACTTAAATAAAACACGATATTAAAATAAAATGAACAGATTTAATTTAGTTTCTCTTCTGCAAAAAAACTTTAAACCTTTTGGAATAACTATAAACAAAAAATAAAATATCTGCATTAAGTTATTATAGTAAAAAAATTAATAATTTAAAGCCTCTATATCTGAACAGTTAAAAAATAGCAGGTAACCCCGGACAAATGTTTTAACAATTTTTTGAACGCTTTTTAGTTTTACAATCATTACAATAAAAATATTTATTTGCAGAATCAATGTCTACGCATTCTTCGTGTGCCAAATTTTTACAGTCATTACACTAAATCCAATCTTCTTCAAAAGTTTCTTCACAAGCAATGCATTGAGTTTCTTGATATGCATCTTGATGAAGAAGACTTTGACCATTTCGTTTTCTTTTACGTTGTTTATCTTTATTAGTAGTATTTTTAGTAGCATTTTTATTTTTTTCAACAACTTGATCTATATATGAAGAGGACGTTAAGATGTCACTTCTTTGTTCTTCTTGAACGAGTTGTAATGCGCTTCTTATGTCCATTTCTACCAATGTAGATTAACTTTAATTTTGGTTTAACTTACTTTCTATTTTCTTTTAGTCCTAAGAATTAGAAAAAGATGAGAAGTAAGTTACATCAAGATTAAAGTTAATCTGCATTGATAGAAATGGACATTAGAAGCATCGAGTAAAGGTTATGATAATTTGATGATCTCTGCTGCATTATTCGTTAAGGCTGTTGGTTTAGATTGAGATTCTGTTACAACAATAAATGTATTATTTTTATAATTTAAGGTTCATAAATGTGTCCGGGGGTACCCGCCGCATGAGTGTCCGGAGATACCCGATTGCCTTGTTCTAACATTTTTATTATTAATTTGCGTAACTTGAAAGAAGTGTGACTAAATGTATAAGAATATTAAATTATATTTAATAGTTAATGTTAAAATCAATAAGACATGTAACAATACTTACATTTAATAAGTAATAAACACCGTTGAAGTTTGACAAGCTTCGTAATACCGCTATTGATGACAAGAAATAAAACCTCGTCTAATCTTTTATTCACTTGACATTTACACTTACAATTACACACTATTACTGATTTGCAATTGTTAATGCGCTGAGGCAGACATGTTTTAACATGACATTTTTTCTACGCATCTTAGTATTAAAGATATAAAAATATCCGGGACTATCCGCCTCTCCCCTACAAAGATAGAATGACACTGTCAGCGCATCAGTGTTCAAAGCGAACGCAATCCTTATATTAGCACTTAATTGGTGATATCACGTCACGTTCACGTACATTTATCTTAGATAAGATATTTATAAGTGCTGGTCTACAAGATAGCTTTAAGAAAATAGTTTAGCTCTAAGCCGTAAACTGTAACCAATCACAGTCGATTATTCTCCTCACATTTGACTGTGATTGGTCACAGCTTACGGCTTAGAGCTAAAATATTTTCTTAAAATAAAGTTGTAGACTAGCACTAATGTATTTGACGACGAAATAAAAAGTACGTGCCAAATTTGAAATTTGAAATAAGATCTTTTTTCTGTTGATACAAATACTTGCTTATATATAGAAATGTCTATAAAAGCGTCCTAGAAAATATCATAGCTTGCTAAGATTGTTTATTTTTCGCAAATTTAATTTATTTATATCTTAAATTATTTCAATGTCGAGAGATCTGAATATTACGCATATTAGTTCCAGTGCCATAATAATTTCGATGACGCATCGGATCAGAATGCGAGGGTACAATATCGCTCCGTGAGCAACGAACGCAAACCGGGGACTTTTGCCGGGAATGTCGATTAAAGTGACAAGCGATTGTCGTATCGGAATGTATCGCGGAACGTATCGTTTATCGCGGATCTTTGTGATTGTTATTCGTTTATTCATTTATCGTAATCAACATTGGTTTATGATTCAAAATAGTTACAGTGTCGGTGAATACAGATTCTGATGCAATAGGTTCGCGAAAATGATCCTTATATCTCCTGTAGAGAATCTTAGCGCGATTGACGCGGTTGACTTTTCATTAAACGCAGCATCAAGAATTTAATGTTATAACGATATTACGCGTGTCTTGCTAAATCCGCCACTGAAATATAATAAGTATATCGTGTCGGTAGAGTACGAACATTCATCAGTTCCGTCAAGTGAACTACATGTGATCGTAGCGTTACTGGATACAGCATGTCATTTCGGTAGAGTATGGTCTGTACGTTATATTGCCCCATTGCCCCTCCTCCTCCTCCATCGAATAAGCTCTATAGCGTTACTTATGTAATAAATATACATATGTATTTAATTGAAAATTATATATGACTTAATTAGTTATAAAAATCACATTCATATGTGATTTAAATAAAATCTACATGTAATAATTAATTGTATTTATTTATATATCAATTGAACAATACTTATATACGCATATAATAATTGAGAATGTTTTGCATATGATAATTAGCAATGATTATTGTTTTGTAATTAGTTGATTGGAAGCATGAAGCCGTATTGCATAAATACTTTTATAAGATTGCATGCATGAGTTAATTAAGCAAAGAGTTATTAAGCATTAATGAGTTAAATTAAGCAAAGATAATACAATAATGGACAATATTTATTTATGTAATAATTTATGTAATAATTGCAGTGATTGCAATAATTTTTTATTTTAGCCGCGATTACTGCCTGTAATTATTTTCTAGATTAGAAACTCGACATTGTGTAGTTAATATTGCGATCCTGTTTAAAAGAGTGTATGCATGAGGTAGTTAAAATACTTGGTAGTTGTCGATAGTAATTGCGGTAATTTTTTTAGTCGCGATTATTATTTACAATTACGGATGTAGACAAAAAATTATAGATGAAAAATCTGAAGTACAAATTAATTTAAACATATAATAATTGTAGCAATAATCGCGATTACTTTCTCTTTAGCCGCGAACACTGTTCATAATTGTTCTATAAATTTTTAAGGAAACGCGATTACTGCAGTAATTACGTTTATAAGATTATTTGCATGAATTATTTAAAATATTTACTTATATTTATGTGCATGAATTAATTTAATATATAAAATTAATATAGAAATTAATATATAAAATTTCTATACGTAGTAACCCTGGTGAAAATAAAATTTGAAGCGTAAGTCGAAGGGTGAATTTTAACGCTTCTTTTAGGCTCCGATGTTTCAATTTTCGCTTCCTAGACGTTTTGTTCACGCTTCTATCACCCTTCCCTTACATTCAACTTACGCTTCAAATTTTATTTTCACTAGGGAATTGTAGAAATAATTGCGATTATTTTCTCTTTAACCACAATCATTGTTCATAATTGTTCTGTAAATTAGAAACGCGAAGTTATTGTAACGTAGTGAGTGTTACGTTCATAAAATTATTTGCATCTTTTATTTAAAATATTTATTACATTTATTACATTTATGTGTATGAATTAAATTTATCATGTTTACGTATGCAGTAATTGTGGCAGCAATCGCATTTTCTCTTTAGTCGCGCTCATTGTTCATTATTGTTTTGTAAATTAGAATCGCGATATCGTTATAGTTAATATTGCAATTGTTATATTAATGAATTATGTGCACAAGTAAATTTAAATATCCAATATTTTTATACATATATCAATAGAATATTTATTTATATGGTGATTGTACAGTATTTATAATGTAATAATATCGCAAGTACTTATGATGTAATTAAATTATTTTGCATTAACCGTAATCTATTGCTTCGTAGCTAATTTTATAGAAGCGTGTGAAATCGCTATACTTACAAAAAAATTTTGGTTAAAAACGGACGAATCAGAAAATCTTGTAGGATTGATCAAATATTCTGGTTAATATTATAATAAGAATTCTAGTTATTATAAGTTATAACGTATTGAATTCTATTATAATAACCAGAATATTTGATTAATCCTACAATATTTTTCTCATTTGTCCGTTTTTAAGTTTTTTTCAATATAATGATCATCACTACAGCTGTAAAAATCATTTGTTTTCCGAATCCAATTATTTGAAATTATTAATAAATTAAACGCGTAGTCGGTAAAGCTGAGAAAAATAACAGGTAATCGTAATTAATGTAATTATCATGTATAATTATTTTGATACTCTAAACGCAACTCGATTTAGAATTCTATATAATGTTGAAAGTCTGCCTTCTACCTATCATCTAATGGAAAGTCCACCACTAACCATAGATTAATAATAATCGGGTATAATTATACATATATGCACAAACGCGCGTTATGGAACAAAATGTATTCTATCTCGTGTTCTATGTTTCGCTTCGAGAATTTGTAGCTTTTTTCGTTTCTTTAGAAATGCGTGGTAAATATTAAAGTTTATTCAGTAGTGCGCGTAATTAAGTACGTTTGATAAGTGTCCGGTGTTTATCGTTTCCTTTAATGTGGAATGTTTGTAAGGACAAAATTTGCAATGGATGGGGCAAACTACCATATTCCGACTGATGAGTAAAATTAATTGTTTAAGTTATTTAAATACATATACAATAATTGTGATGAATACATATATCCATGATTATGAGATTATTTGTTTTAAATACATAATTATTTAACAATTATATATTATAAACAAAAAATGTTTTTATTAAGTTGTTATTAAAATATTTAATAATAAAGCGAGATAATGTCTAATTAATTAGATTTTAGAAATAAATAAAACAATTTTATGTTCATGTTTTTCGAATTCCGAGGAATTATGGATTTCTAATTTTAGATTCTTTCTAATTATCTGCAAATTATCTATCACTTTAATGTAAATTCATTAGTAGAAAAATAACTGAACTGAAATTTATAACAAGTAAAATACGAATAATAAGTGTTATAACACCGTGAAATTATATAAATTAAATACGAAGAAAGAAAGCTAATACAATCCGAGCTGAATCTTGGTAGCTGATTAATATTTGTGTGAATTTTAATAAACTAACTTCCGATTTAAATTACGTGCCGATTATTTGTCGGAAATTAGTTTATTAAAATTCATTCAAATATTAATCTGTCAAGTTCCAGCTTGGAGGTATTTAGCTTCTTTGCTGCTGTAAGAGTTTTTTCAAATTTTTTAATTTTTTAATTTTTATTAAAATAAATACTTAAAATTTAGGAATAAATTGTATCTGTTCTTTATATAAACTGATCGTAATATAGTAGAATTAATGTTTAGTTATTTAATCAATTTTATATTGAATAATGCAATTAAATTTTATTGTTTCTTTACAGTAACTTGGAAAAACCAGATTTGATTAACTACTTAAAAGGTAAGTTTCAAAAAAATTAATATAGAAATTAATAACGTGAAGAATCCCCCTATTAGAGCAATGAAAAGATGTTTGATACAAAAACACACTACTGTTGTACTTAGTGCTGATCTGCTGTTGTTAACAAATTATATTAAATTTTGTATAGACATTATTGCTTATTTGAAATACAAATTGCAGTAAATAATCCATATTAATTGTGCAATTAAATTAAATTATTAAATTACTGTCATAGCTATTGTAACGAAACTGATATTTTTATATTATTTAAAAGATACATATATTTATATCTTAATATTTTAATTTATGTGTATATATAATAATTTTAATATATTTAGCTCATATTTACATACAAGCAAAATGATGGTACACTATTGTATAAATATCACAAAGTGCGCAAATCGTGAAATTAAAATTTAGGATCGGTCGATTTAGAAATTATTCCATTTAAAAAAATGTTCAATAATATCCCCTGAAGCTAGATAGAAATAGCTTTTACAGTCTCTTTATACAATATATAATAATGTGAATATTTATTTAATATTTCTCATAATTTAGGTACTTCCTTTACAATATTTGTATAAATTTTTTATATAAGTTTATACATTGCATTTATATGCGATTTCTTGTGCAAGATTATGTACATAATTACATAAATCTGCAAGTTATTACAATTTATTTGTTAACAACTGCATATAAAAATTCAATATAAAAATCAGTTTCATAACTATTTTTATTTGAATTTTTTTAGTTTCATATCAATCATTTCAATCTGTTAAATAAAAAAACACATGCACATATATACATTATAAACTTTATACATACTTGATGTTTTTCTTTTGGAGATAATTAATGCGTGTACTTCTCGTAATGGCGGCAAATGCGTCGAACTTATATTACGTTATATACAATTTTCAATCATTATTCTTAGAACTTCATTATATGAGACAAAAAGATTCTCGTCAAAGAATGTATTTTAATTATGAAAACAATTATGAAGGAAAATCTGCTTGCACAAAAGCAACATATACATAATTTTTAATAGACTTTCTAAGGACAGTCTTTATTCAATGCTTGTATGTCTTTACTTATAGAAAAATCTTTTAATATTATTAATAAAAATTATTTCGCATTATTTCAAACTTGGCTCGAACAAATAGAACATGCAAAAATAGATATTGTTATCTCTCGCTTTTCTTACCTAAAATAATTAATAAAGCACTTTGTATGTAAAGTCTTCTGATTATTTCACATCATTTTCGAATATCTTAAATCTTTCTAAATTCCTTTATTTATTACATAGAAGATTTTTTTATGCCTAAAATTCTTTTTTAAATAAAAAATTTCGAAAAAATTCTTTCATACTTTTCAACATCAATAAAAATTTATGCAATATGCATCTCTAATCATTATTAATATATTAAGTTGCGAATATAAATGATCTGACTGATTTCTTAAAAAATCAGATTTAGATCATATTATTATAAATAAATGCAATTACTATAATATTAAAATTGAATACGATTATTTTTTATTAAAGAAATATGTGCAAAATACATTTTATCTCTCAAGGGCGTTAAGTTAAGAATGTAGAACTTTTTTGTCGTGCTCGCGTTAGGTTTTTCTCTCATTTTTTCTCAATTTAGCGATTAACTCATTCTTGCACGATGTCATCTATTTAACATCGTCAGACAAAACAGATGCGTGGGGATAAACGTAAAAAGAAACAGGTTCGTTCATCTTTCGCGATATTTCTCGAACTTTTTGAAATACTGAAGTCCATCGAATCTAGAAAGGAGAAAGGGCGGATCGATAGATGTACGCAACGAGCGTCGTCGAGTGAGTCAGATTTCCAGGGAGTCCTGGTCATTGTTGAGTACAAATGCACACACATACACACACAGATATATATATATATATACACACACACACACACACACATAAGACGTTCGTATACACATAATGAACGTACTTGTAGTGCGGTAGCGCAAAGGCGGAGCGCGCGGCATCAACGTTGCGGGATGCGCGTCGCGAACGGCCGAACGTGTCATGTGTGCGCACCGCAAAGTGAGCAGCTTGGCACTTGCAGTTGCAGGCTTTAGGCTTGAATAAGGGGAGGAGCCTCGTGCATTGCCTCGCGCGCAATTATCCCCATTCTCCTTTGCGGCTTCCATTCCTGCTCCGCGCGTTCTCGTCCCCCGTATCCTGTCTATCGCATATATCGGGCCGCCTGGCCGCCGACGCCATCTTGGTCGCGTGCACTCGTTCGTTTTCTCGGCTCTTTTTTAAAGCCTTTTCCACCGAACCCGCACTTTCGCAGCCCGTACGGGGGTCGCCAGGGTCGCCCGGATCGCCGTTACCAACGATCCGCGGCTGGGCATCCCTCAAACGGAGAACACCGAAGAGGTGTTGCTCGACGAGATAGCTCTTCAAGCCGAGATAGCTCCAGTTTCCATAGTTACTGCCGGCAAAACTGGCCGGACGATATCTCTGGATTCTTACTGAATAATATTTCTTCAGAACGGACACCTAATCCATTTCAAGTTTGTAAATTCTGCAAAATTTCTTTTACACAGTCGTAGTTCAGCAGAAGTCAGTCGTATTTTTAGGAAGATAATTTCTTTCGTTAGTACTACATAAATTAACGTAACTTATTATATGTTGCAATTAGCAACTTGAATATTCCACGGTATCGATTGCATATCGGTTTCGCTACGTCCATTATTATAATTGCGCTGTTTGTATCGGTTCTTTTTTTTTTTGCAAATACCCGTCGCGTTCGTGAATTTTTAGAGAATAAACTCTCTCACCGACGCGCAAAAGGCAAATAATGTATTTGCACCGATATTGCCTCGTGAATGTGTTGTTTTAATGCAAAACGCATAGATAAAAACCCGAAGATACTATCATGCGAGGAAACGAAATATTGTAATTTTACCGCGACTCTGTAATTGCAGGTATTTATTGCGTCCACGATGGACTATCGTCGTCGTTATCCAGTCGATGAGACGTTACAACATCGACATCGATAATCGCGGACGCGAGATTAACAGATCGGCAGATTTACCGTTACGACACTGTCGCGTTTAGGAAAAATAAGAGTCGGTAATAAAGCCCGACGGTTATGTAGCGCGTAAAAGCGTGTTGTCCGACGGTGACGAACGAGTGCCAATATTTCGTGCGCGGAATATTCTCGTGCGGGGGGGGCATCGATAAAATTTTTCAAAAGTACTCTGGGAGCACATACGTGGGAATATGCAGTTGTTACGTTTTTTTCTTCCCCCCCTCCCCCGTTATCGATATTCGAAAGCGGTATTAAACGGGTTGACAGTTATCGATACCGCGGATCGGCCCGGCCGGCTAGCCGTGCATTATTAAGCATTGTTAACTTTATACACTTGTGACATATACGCCGCGGATATTATCACGATTTAAGCACGCGGGGTATGCCGCGGCTAACTATCGCGCACGTGCATTTAACATTAAATTGCTGAGTATATAGTACGTGCGCGCGGGAAACCGGGCTTCACGTTGGAGCGCTGCGGTTTAGACACCAGCTATCTTGATTTGCGATATGAAAAAAATGAACCTCTTTTATGTATCGGCGGCGAAGCTAAATAAAAAAAAAGGCGACACAGAGTTTCCGAGAGATGTTAATCCGTTCTCGCGCGCAACCTTCCAACTCGTAAATTGCGGTCGCCGCGTATATACATGCATACACAGTTGAGTTCGTTCGGTAATCGGAGAAATACATGAAAAATGCGTTCACATGGCGATGTCGGTCGCATACATGCTTGCTGATAACATGAATTATTGGAAAATACATGCCGACTCGGATACCAAGCCTTTTAACCGATTCATATCATTTTTCAAATAATGTATTATACAAACATTATTCAAAGGTATATAAAAAGTTCTGTTAAATAAGCCTATTAAATAAATTTTATAACAATCTACTTCTTAAAAGTTAAATTATGACGAATGCATTATTTTATAACTGAGCAATTGTTGGTAACGCATACAAACCAGTATTCTGACTTCTTTAGAAAGAACGTTTTACATGGTTTGTAAATCTTGCGAATATTACTTGTGAGTGCGATGAATGTATATTACTTATCTGATACGTTTTAATATAAAGCATTTTAATACGAAACGTTTCTAGATAAAGTTTCACATTATATTCAAATCTTTAAGCATATATTTAACTCAACTTTAATTATAGAGAATAGAAGAACGTTTATATTTTAATATAATTCGCAACAGAGTTTGTTATTTTATTGCGCACACGTAATCATTTTTATTATGTAGATTTCTATAATACGCACGTGCACGTGAAGAAATAACAAGAAAATATATTTATCATAAATGTTACAAGAGATTTCAAACAAATATACAAACTTGAAAAGATATAAAATCTTCTTTCCCAGACTTCTTTGAATCTTTTTAGATATCTCTTAGATATCTTTTAGATATCTTTTAGATATCTGCTCTAAGGAAAGATCAATATTTCTAATAAAATTTTGAAATTAAATTTTTATTAATTTGATATAGAATAGTACACGTGAATATTCATTACAGATATTATGGATTTATGATAAAAAGTCATCTATACGTGTCTCTATATACATGATCTGCGCACATTAATTTTGCAAAAGTTTGTACTTGAAATTAGAAGATGAATAAATGTGCATTTGTATATTCATCAGGAGAAAAATTTAAATTTACATTATTAGTAAGTAAATAAAATTAATAAATTCGCACTTTTAATTAAAGGGAAATACATAAACAGATAACAAAGAATTGTACTTTTTATTCTAAAACATTTCCTATTAAATCAGCACGATCTTTTGACTTCGAATTTGTTCTTTCCACGATCAACTTTACGCGCTTAGTATTATTACAAGTAATTGTCATTTCAGCATGGCGGACTATAATTGGCCATCTCTTAATGCCGGTTTACGAGATAAAGTAACGACTTGCCGACAAATGCGGTAATAGGATAAATTACATTAACTTTGTATCGCGCGCGCGAACCTTCGTATTATTGCCTCGAAACATTGCATTTTTTTTAGCGTGACTTAGAATTTATTATATTTTTATTTTTGCTGTATACACATTATCAAATAATTTAGATGTAAAGCAATACATGTACAAAAGATACAGTTACTTATCAGTAAAGGTAGTTTTACTACTCAATAGAGAATTTACTCTTTGCTGCATTCTTTTATTGTATAGTATAGTTTTTTTATTACTTCTCAATAAAGTAAAAAATTTCTAAATTATTTTCGTATTTTATTTGTATTATAACATACTACAATATTTTAATATTAGTAATATCTTATTTAGAAAATTAATATTATCTTTGCAAAGAGTGTAACACATAAAAGTTCATAAATTAAATTTACTAATATACGCTTCCTTTTGGTTGCATTGATGATAAGAGTATTTCTTCAGATGGTCCTTAGGTTTCAGTTGCAAAAGCGGAAATGAACGATTTTAACACAGTCGTATCTTCATCAGAAGGCCACGTTGAAATTTTTCACACGATGCCTTTTTTTATGTACCGACACTTGATTCTAATTATCTCATATAGTATGTGCGTAATTATAGTATGCCTTTGTAAATTACAGGATGTCGTGGAAGCGATCCGTACAAATATTCTTCGAGTTTTTAATAAAAAATGAAAATCAAGAAGGTTCATGAAACGTAGGAATTTCAAGTATAATGAGAAATCAGATCCTACTTTTTTGCATTATTTTTCTTCATTATCGCGTTGGCAATGCAGAGAGATACTCGATTGTTGCCTACTGACAGTCGCGGTAGTGAAATCGCGATGAAAAATACAACGTGGAGGATCTCCCAGACAATTATGGTTTCCTCATGAAATGTTTCGTATATGAAAGATGCCGGACACACACACATACATACACACGACTATGCATTTTGAGGCGTCATGCTTACGTGATCAACATTTTCTTAATAACGCGCGCGCGCGTTACTTTATGTAATGTAAATCTCGCGGTTATTTCAAGTGACTGTTAATATCGTCAGACACCGTATAATTATAGGTATGCCTAGACATATATGAAACCATAATAAAGCTAAATTTCTCTACGGTTATACATGGCCTATTTCTGCCATGTATAAATTCATATATTTAATATAAATAAAATTTTTTAAAAAATTAAGACTTTTCTAATATAATAAAATTGAAGACAGAAAATAAAAAAATGGCGACATTTTTCAAAGTCGCTTTTAAAGCGATCGACAATTAACGATATTCTTAAATTGTGAAAATGATTATCAACGCTTTGTTATTTTCTAATTTTATATACTAGGTATCCCATTTCATGATTCATAATTAAAACAAAATTTATTTCGCGATATCGAACTTCCGTATTTTTCAAGAAATAATTTGAGTCATTAGTGAGTCTCGTTTGATAAACACCTCTGAAGGATTTCGTGCAGACCATGTGATTGATGCATATTCAGTAGAAAGAAACTGACCGGTACATGATACCTGTTGATTTCTGACGTTAATTCCCGTTACCAACTTGTCATCATACAGGTAGTTGAACTCCTTGACGACGGAGGCTGTCTGGTCACGCAGGTTACGTTTTATTGTACATGACAATTCTGGATGGATCTTGCACCATGCGGCGTGAACTCACACAATCCTCTATCATTTTGATATACTTTACGTATATAAATGTTGAAAACGCAAACGTTCATTTGATATTAATAATTATAAATATTACTCTGACTTAATTATGCATTTCTTATAATGAAATCGGATTCTTCGTTAGTACAATTATAGAGATAATAACCATTTACTATAATTTTACTCTTGTTGCTTTATCACATTTTACATGTTACAAGACATATTTTGGCATGTAAAATAATAGTGATATAAATGTAGGAAATTATTTGACAACATTTCTATAAATACACTAAAATTATGTTATAATTTTGCGTTTAGAATTTAATAAAATAATTATACTTTACGCGCAATGTGTAATGGATAATAACAATTTTTAATACGGGAGTGTAAAAAGAAATTATGTAAATTATGTGTTATGATTTATTGACTAACTGCGAAATATTATAAAACAACTTAAAAATAACTCTTTCTGGTTCTAGTGTAAATATGATGTCTTGGTTTCCGCAGCGCGGTGATTGTTACGTAAGTGACATTTTTTTATCAGTGGCATAATACAAGAAATATAGAAGTAATATGAAAGGCAGTGAGTGTTGTGTAATTTTTATGATTTTTCTTTTTATATATGTTTTTAATTTTGATCAATATCAACGAATATCAGAAAACCTATTTAAAATTTTCTAGTGAAACAAAAGCAAAAGTGTAATAAATGATTATCATTTTTGCGATAGTTTTATTACGCTAATTTGACAGTTTCTTTCAAGAAATGTGTAATTAATGTGAAGCAATAATATTTAATATTAAATAACCAAATTTAATTTCTTCTTAATTCTATCGATTAAAAAGAAAATTCCCTACATTTATTAAAAGAAAGATTAAAATTTATAAGAAATATAATATTTAACATATTTGTTATGTATGTTCATAGAATAATCAAGCAGAGAATATTAAATGTATTTTATACGGCATTATCCATGCATTCTACGCTTAGTTTTCTTCCTTCTTTCCTTACGAGGTTTTACACGTAACGTACAAAAAGTCTAAAGTCACAAAACAGTTATTTTAGCAGGGAGTAATGCGACTTTTGTGTAATAGTTGTTTCTACTGCGGATATGTACGACTGTCGTTACATTCGATTATCCGGTGCTCCGACGAGAAATAGAATGGCGAACGGTCAGGCGGGACATGCGTTGCCTGTGAGACTTTCCTCGAATAAGTGGCTAACCTAATTATCGGTAGGTAATTTGGCGTTGGGCGATGATGGCGATCGCGTGTAGGGATATTTTCGCCCCGAAACAAAACCCAAAAAGGAAAGTAGATCCGAGTAATTTCAGAGTAATTGCTCGTCCATCGGGCCTAGAAGCGGCGATCCTTCGGCGATCTATCGACCATTCCTCCACGTTGAGAGAGAAATAAGCGTATTTCTTCTGGGTAGCGTGAGGCCCATCCCAGTTACCGACATCCACGGACTGGAATAATTTTCGACGGCGGTGGTGGCGGCGGCGGCAGCCGCTGACGATCCTAAACGTCAAGACGAGGAGAGCGCATTCCTGATCCGCCGGCCGCCGCCGCTGCCGCCATGTTTTATTCATCGAAAAACCAGGGAAAATAACGGCGTTAACACAGGTAAAGACGATTTGGCCGAGCGATCGGTGATGCAATTTAAATATGATCCTGTCGATGGTCACTGTTATTTTCTCAGGGTACAAATCGCTTTTAATATTCTGGAAATCGCCGGGTAGTCAGAGTGATTGCACGCGCAATTTTGTATCTCCGTAAAGTATGTGGCTCGCGAAGTAACCTTAAGTTTACGTTATCTGTAGAAAGAAAAACAATCTTCTCATCTTTTATCTTTTAAGGAAGATGACAAAATGAAGACTTTAAAAGATCTTTTTGAAGAGAATCTTTTTGTTTATTTAATACTTGCAAAAATTATAATTTTTAGACTCTTTTTGCATTATTTACTATAAATTTATAAAATTGTAAAGGTATTGATAAAATGCAAAAATATAAAATTAAGTGTTGCAAAATTATAAAAAAATTAAAAAATTACTTAACAAGTGACTCCACTGTTGTTAAAATTGTATTATAGTTAAGAGTCCCATGAGTCAATCCTAGATTTTTTAAAATATTAAAATATCCTAATCGTAGAGTAGATTATTATATCAGCAATGAGATCATAACGATGAGAACGAACGGATGTCACATTTATGGCTTATGCTCTTATATTTTAAGTGTTTAATTATGGTAGGAATAGGTGCACATCACGCAATAGCTCGTTTCGTTTCGAACGTGACTTTAATCGTATCACACATTAATTACTTACTTATTCGCCCTACATTTGAAAAGTTATCCGTCATCTTGCATACTGTAACGTATATTTAACTACTTCCTACAGATTTTATATAACCTGATTTGAGGTTTTTATAGCACATTGAGAGAAAGTATACTCTATATTTATCTGAAAAAGAGCCTTTCAACAAGTTTGGAAAAATTGCGAAACGTTCTTCAATTATTACTGGAAATTTGGTATAATACTTTTATATGAAATATTCTTATGCTTCTCTCTTATCGATTTCTTATAAACAGATATTGCCGAAAAATAAAATTAGAATATGTAAAAAAATATACAAAAATAATATAATAAAACTAAAAATAACTACGTAATATAATGAAATTACGAACATAAAAACAATCTTCTAATTTCTTGGTTATACAAATTCCAGATTAGATTAACTGGAGTAAGAAATAGTATCACGTATTATTTCATAAATGTAATTATGCAAAGATATCAATTTTTGAAATTTTATTTTTATGTATTATAAGTTTTTAACGCTCGCACACATCAGAAATAAATAATTAAATGAATTTACATGTTAATGCTTAAAAGTGCATACAAATTTTCATACCGAATCCGCGACGCTTGCGTGTGCACAAACGCATGATATACATAACTCTGAAGACTGAATCTTTGAGAACTAGGGCAGCATGACATCCGTGACACCAGTCATTAAATGTTGCAGCAGTTTCCAACTATTAAAAGAACTCAGTTGATAATTAGAGAATTAATGATAATTATTAACATGGGCACATGAGTACGGACAGTCCTATGTGAGTTTTCTCAGACAAAGAATCGAAGACTTTCTTGTTATGTCATATATATGTGAAAAAATGTGATGACGACACTTTACTATGCCGTAAACAATCACATTCTGAAACAGGATTATATGATAACATGCATATTTTTGCAATATGTACAATTCCGTTTTTATTTTTTATATATACATCTTAATATATGTATATAAGTTATGATATACTTTTTATAAGAAATTAATCTTTATTTTTGTTTTTACGAAATATTATTACACTATTAATTGAGCCAAACTTTGTTTATTATGTAATTTTAACAAATATATCGATGATTTACTAATTAAATAAACAAAATCTAATTATTTTATACAAGTTTGTATCAATTTGCATTCAATTGGTTTACAATAGAATAAAGTTTTGGACGGTACAAGTAACAGTTTCGAAAGTATCCGACGGCTAAATGCCGTCGGATTCGAAATATTCGACATAATATAAAAATTATTTACAACATTAATATAAATAGCCAGTCTATTGAGAGTCCCACTAAAAGTTGAAAAGTTTTCATATAATTATTTACCATTATTATTCGCTTTCGATAAGTTATGTTCTTTACTAGTTATATTCTTTACATTCTAGAATATGTTTTATCTTCATCTTGAAAAAGAATTGCGACGTGCTCAATAAAATTCTATAGTGAGATATGACATAAGATCATGAAAAAGTTCTACAAGAACAGAATGTCTTGAGTAAAACGTCATAAAGAGCATTAAATCTTTGCATAGGAGATATGTTAGAATGTTAACAGAAGATGTTAAAGAATCATTTATATTGGAAATCATACAATTTCACAGCGCACAATGTATAATAATAGGGCAATAAGATGTAAAATGCTGATATTTTATATTCTGCTATTACTACCTTATATTTTGCAATTTTCCGCATTTTTTTTTCATGACGGTATTCATCGATAAGTCATCAGGATAGCGTGTACTATCCATAATGCACGATACTTGCTTTGCACATATTTAAGTTTGCACAGTCAGAATATAGATAGGAAATATTTAAGAGAGATTAGCAGGTAACGCGAGATACATTTTCTTAATAATTTTTCTCTTATACATTAATTCTGTTATAATTTTATTATTAGTTTGTGATATCATGAGAATATTTACTAATATCAAACAATTCTTTCCATTCATGATACATTTTCGTTATAACTTAATAATTTAACAATAAAAGAATAATTCTGATATTATTATAACACTTCAATTAACGTCTACTTATGGTTACGAGGGATAATATTTCAAAAGAAAGCGTCTTGTGTAAAAATGAATATCACAACACGAAACAATCAAGTTTCGACAGATTGTATCGATTTGTATACAGCTGCATGTTCATGTGTCATTATTTATTTGAATTATTAAGGTAATTTATCTTCAAGGATTTAAAGGACATGTACATATATTTTTAATTATTTATTACATTTACACATATACATGAATTGTTTTCCTCTGTGGAACAAATATTTATCCTTTTTGATGTAAGCAAACCGAGTTAAATTCTTTTTTAAATTATCTGAAAAATAATTTAATCTACTTTGTAAAAAGTATATAACGTTTGAAAGATATTTAATGTAGGTATATCAATTGCCGAGTTGGTTAAAAATTTTGACTAGACGAACTTTAATAATGATATCATATATGTATTTAAAACTATGTTTCTTTATATAAATTACAAACGGAACAATACGCTTTGGAAATTATACGTATCGATATGTTTGGCCTTGTCACAGGCAATCTTTAATAAGACGGTTGCCCTCAATTTATTGCCTTATTATGTAAGTAAGAGAGATTTAGCTAAGTAATGCAAATTTTAGTATGATTTCTTTGCCCATATTCGCTTTATGTCGGCTAATATCGCGTGCTTCACGTGCATGCGCTCTGAGATAACGCTATCAATGAGCTACATTGCGGCACTGCCATTGATATCATAGAAATTAATAGGTGCCACGATGGAATCCATTGAAGGAGATTGCGTCCCAGAAAATTTTAGCGTCAAAAAAACAGTTCTTATGCAAATTTATGGAAATATATTTGAATAACTAAATGTATCGCATATTTCGCTTTCGTTTGAAATTTTCAATGTCACAAGAGCGCTTTCAGTTATTGACATGAAAACGTCTAATTAAGTAATAGAGAAAGAGCATTTACTTGATTATTAATAAATATTTCCTAATTAATTTGAATGCGTTTATAACTCTCGAATACTATTTAGCAAATTTTGATCTGCTAGATTTAACAACTAAACTATTTTTTCAATCATTATATGAAACAATACCAGGTACATCATGTAATAATATTTTTTATATTCAAAATAATAAGAAAGAAAGAAATAGGGAGAAAGAACAATTATATATGGAAGTTGATTAAAGCATTCTGATTCTCCGTTTTTATTTTTGCTGATGCCGACGATCTAAATAGTTAGGTATTTAAATGAAGTAGCAGAATCATGTACTTCACATGATGACCTTCTTGTTTTACTCACAGATCCTTTCATTTCGGGTATAACTTATTATATTCGCCACCAATTCATTCATTATCGCACCTTCGCTCCGTAATTCCTTTGCTTCGTCGCCTCGGTTGTGGTTCAAGAATGGCGCCATTGCTGTTGCTCCTATGTGCATGACACATAAATCCCATTGTTAAGTCATATAACACAGATCGACAATGCATAAAATGTGCATTTGCACCTTTATTTGTCTTGTATTTAATAATAAATTATTTTTTGTTCTAATCATAAAAATCAATTAATAATTAATTAATTCATATTCTTGAAATGAAATGAAACATACAAATATCACGCAGCAGGTTAAAAACTAAAATATAGAATATTAAAACAGTTTCGTATATAACATTACGATATGATTGTCAATAAATTCTCATGTATAATATGATAAATAATATTTTTAAAATAATAATTTAAATAATAGTTTAATTTAATTTACAGTGTTATATATATATATATATATATACGTAAATTATTAGCATTTAACATTGCTCAATTAACTATCATTAAATTATATAAGCACGCAAAACTTCTCATTAAATCTATTCTTAGCAAGGACGTCGCTTTTAGAATACGTGATGAGTATTCGAGAATCGTTAGATAATTGGAACAAATTGGAACATCTTGATTAGTAAAATGAGTTTTGACGTTGAGGCACAGATTCGATGATATTCTAGTACCTTATTCGTTAAAATATAAAATGATCTCGTTTTAAAATAAGGAATTTTTACTTTGAGAGGGGTTAACGGATTCCCTACGTAAATTTCTATCGGATCTGCCTGCACATACGTACGCGGTCTCGGATCGGCACCGCGGCCGCTACATTGAAAGCGATTTCCTTGTCAAGACGAAGCGACGGGCCGGACGAAAATCCGAAGCCTTAATAAGCGCCGTGGGCGCACTCTGTTCTCTTACATCGAGACGCACCGTCGTCGGCACTACGCTTTATTGGGCCTTCCCGAAATACAAAACAATCGACCGCGACTGACGGAGTTCCCTGGAAGGAAGCAGAGGCGGCATTATAGCGTCCCGACTCCTTTATATCGTGAAATTGGGCTGTTAAAGAATTACGCCGAATCCCGTGGTCCCATTCCGCGCAATCATTCCGTAGAAACGCTTCTTTCAGGTCAAGTTCTGTGCCACTTCGTTTCTCCTAGCCCTTTTGATCGACACGTCGCTTTTAAGACACCGCAACGCGTTCTTTGTAACAGCGCTGTGAAAAGGAAGTAAATTGAAACGATAGAATTGAAATGACTGCATTTACAATGTCGTAACTACTGTATAATATAGTACATGACTTTAACAGAGTATCCTACTCTAACTAAAATAAAAAATTTTAATATGAAAATCTTGAGATTATAACAGGTTTCTATTGCAAATGAATTTGATCACCAGTTTCGCGTAGAAATTCGCGCGCTAAGTTTCGTAAATTTACACGCGTATTTATCATTTGATTTGTTGAATTAAAAATTAATTTAATGTTATTCATACTTATTATTTCTTTTTCAATTTTTCAGTTTTTTAGGAGTTATATGATTTTAATAAATTAGATTGTTATATTTTTATGATTTATATATATATATTAAATTACATCATGTATTATATGATGTATTTATATATTGAATTTATTTATTTATCTCGTTTCTATTATTTATTAAAGTTATAATTAAATAACAATAAACAAATAACAATATATATAGGAATTTTATACTTTTCTCATTGTACAACAAAACTGTGTTTTTCGTACATCAAATTTAATAAATCTTTAAATAAAATAATTGAACAATTATTAAGATCCTCACAAAAAGTATTAAATAATTAAATACGAATAATCTGACAATGCTTATTTTTTAAATTTTATATTAATTTTTTTTTATAATCAACAAAGCGACGACTATTTTTCGGAACAGATATTTCACACGATACATTCATTTGAAATAACAATAGTTAGGGAATAGAAATTATAAGTTAAGTCTTCATAATATTTGCGGGAAATAATTCTTTGACGATATTTGAATTGAATATATCATACATTATGTTTTAATACTATCTTCGTTTATAATTCGTTTATCTTTTTGGATTGAGAACTTAAAGAATACATGAATTGTGTACGAATAAAAAATGATTAATAGAAAACCATTATATTATATATTCTGAATTAAAAATTTTAATTGATAAAATCAATGTTAAACAATTTATAAAAATGAAATTCTGTTTATAATTTTATATGTGTATTTTACACAAAAAAAAGTTAGTTAACGTAGCTAATCATGGTTTGCTAAACCAATGTTTGCTGCCGTAACTATAAATATGTAAACCATGGCAAAACGATTTGCTGTAGCTCCTAAAACATAAGTAAATTAGCAAAATTGGTATGTCTGTTAGGATCACACTGTGCAGCAATTTAAAAATAGCTGTCAGAAACTCAGAACTAACCAATATGTCAAAGGCATAAGAATCGTTTCGTTGCCGCGCACAATTGGCGCTAGCGCAGCGCTACGGAACTAACATTAATGCATACTGCAGCTAAATCTTATGCATCTAGTAACGAAACTTTTAACTAAATGAATTAGATTACCACAACTAAGATGCTCGCAGTCCATATTTTATGACTAACATTTAGCTACCACACGCAGTTTTTAGCTACGGCAGCTAATTTTTTTTCCGTGTAATACGTTTAATATAGTAAGTATTCTGATATTTTGATTATTCAAACGTTTCATTATACGTAGTAAGTATAACGTTATAAATAAAATTCTATCATGAATTTTGACACAAATTAAAATTCCTCAAAATTATAATTTGGTAAGCTTTACGTGTGAAAATATTCGGCATAGATATAAATTTTATATAATTTAAATATTTCATAGTGTTCAACACAGTTTCCGGAATTTTTGTTCATGCAGCATTACGTATTGTATATAAGGGCAACAAGCAACTATTTGCGGCAACTAAGTATTTGCGACTTGGACAGGCAAATAGCGGCATGAGGTATTCCGTGTTGTGTCGAGATATTCCTCAATACGTGACAATGATAAACTAAAACACGCAATCACATTCTCTAAGAATAGTGAAGGATTACCAGTTTATGCGCGATTGATTACTTTCACGACTGGATACTCTCACGATTGATCTACCTTTCGAAACAGATATTTTACGAAGTGATTTCTTTTGAAGTGACAATCATAAAAAAAATAAGATTAAAATTTCAATACAATATTTATATATCGATTCAATATGAGGAATTACATTTTTAACAGTACTTATTGGATTCATGTTGCGCTTCAAATTTCTTGCCAATATGATATATATTCGCTTAGCATAATAAGAAGGGGAAGTAATATTCGAGTTGCCAGTATCAACTGATTCGCGTAAAAAAACTGTTATATTTACATCGATTGTCAAGAATTAATTTTTTACGTAAAATAGGAAATTCAACGTGCGGTAATTTTTCGAATATTCGATGTCAACGATGAGCTGACTTTAGTGCGCGATGTACAGTACACTGTGTTTATAAAAACGATTTGCTTATCAGTTATCACTCAAACTGCGAGACTAGGAGCAAACGGGTAGTTGCGCGTATCGTCTTATTCCCCTTCGAAACTCGATCGCGATAGGTATCGAGCGGAACAATTAACCAATACCAGTTTGCAAAAGCTCAACTCTCTTTTTACGCAGTAAATATATTCCACGTAGAAAAAGAAATTGCATTAAAACAATCGCATTATTTGGAAAAAACCGTGTAAAAAAATTGCGTTACTTCGCGTTTCTCGCGTTATTTTTTACTGCATTTGAAAAGAATAACGGTGAGTATTATACATATATGAATAATATCAAATCATAATTGACAATCGAACTACTGAAATATGAGGGTCTAACTCTTTTTTTTTGTTAATATGGGAAGATATGTTTGATTGAACAATTTATTACTTTATTATTAAAAATTAAAATTAAGGTCTGTACATAAACAAAAAATTTCAAAAATTTTTTCGAAAAATCACATAAAAAACAGTTGAGTGTATTTCACTTTTATAATGGCGATATATGTGTTGAGATAACAATTATATTCAAAGCGATGGAATCAAAAAGAAATCTAGGATTATAAATTGTTCTTTGTAATATTTTACTTTGCGATATTTAAATAGTAAACATTGATTTAAGTATGACGCGCTTACTATTTTTGATTTAAAAATATTGAATAAGTCTAACTTTAATAAGTGAAATAAAATTAATCATAAGAGTAATTCAGTTGCGTGAACCGATTGCTCTTAGAAATTATTGTTCGGATTAAGTAACTCAAAAAGTATAATACATCAGTTATTTATTATCAATGCACATATGGTTTACTTAACTACTTACTTAAAACATATTGTGTATGCAATTCTGGTACAAATTTTATTGTATACTTTTGAATAATTCATGTTTTTAAGCAGTTATTAATTTAAATAATTTTATATGATTGTATGATTTTTTTGCAAAAATTTTACGTCATAATATAATAATGCGTGATTAATATCGGAAGTACCTGTCGAATTGTCATACGATCATCATATCATTAATTCGCAATTGTAATTAACAGGTCTTTTACGTGTGTTGTATGAATGCATCGAAGGAAACTGAGAGGAGAAGGAGGCCTGGGAGGCATCGGGCGACGGCGGAGCAACTAAGAGGTAAGTAAATTATTATTTATACACGCAATCATTATAATTTTAAATATCAATTATATTAAACGCTGCTATAATTTGGATATGCTTGTGTGTTACAGTTCAGCGTGGTTCAACGTAGAGTTCAACGTAGTTCAACTCCGCTGTTGCGCATCGAATCGGTGAGTGATTAAAAATAGATTAAATATTTATTATTATTTAAGATAATGGATTTATAAAAATGTATAAGATACAAATATTTACATATCACAACTCGAAAGTATAAAAATATTATAATTGCTTATAAAGTCATTGTTTAAAAATGAACAATAGAACAGCTTGGTATTTATTTAATTCTGGAATTTGTGCCCTATGCGAATGCTTTCGCATGTACATATCATACTAAGCTCAAACTCATATTGATATATTAATTGATATATTGATTAATTACTGACATATTTTTGTGTCATTAATTAGGTACTTTTTGTTATAACACATAACAATTAAAATAATATGTATAAAATTTATAAGGCAAAAGACAATCTCACAAAAGATATGTATGTACATATCCTCATAAAGGACATATTTAAAGATAAAATAAAATCGGCAAAAAATAATAAACGATAAATCGTTTCTGAAAAATAAAAATGGTCTCCGAATCTAATAAAAATGTTATCTCTTATAGTTTTTCATTAAGTTTTTATTAAGTATACTAGTTATTAATTATAAGAGACAAGATATATAAGAAACACGCAAAAATACATGCAAGATAATATCAATAATATTATTAGCGTAGTTTTAAGTATATTAGTATAAATATACGTACATAATATATACATATAAAATATATAGTAAATTTAAAAGTTTGCAGTTTAAATAAATAGTGAAAAATAATAAAAGAAGAAAGATATTTCAAATAAAGCTATAATTAATAATATGTTGATATATTTAAAATGTAATAATATCTATAGAAGATAACTGAAAAAATCTATAGAAAGAAAATTGTTAATTATTTAATTTTTTTATTTATCCTCTCAAAAATTTCTTTAAGGTTGATATTGAGGTTTGCGTTTTTATATTTTATATCCAAAATAAATTATCATTAGAAATAAATTAATGCACAATAATATTATTTAAAGGTTAATAAGGTTTAAGGTTTAAAGGTTAATAAGATTACGCATATATTACATAATGTTATTCACAATTTTATATGCATGTATCATCAATATAAATTAAGATGGGATACAATTTTTTTTGCAGTCATAATACATTGCAATTAATTGGGACAGTTGAAACGTAAAATAAGAAACATGAGATCTGTTAAATAATTTTATATAGAACAAAATAGTATTAGTATTTGTAAAATATTTATATTGACATGAAAATGCATACAAATTTATATTACAAGAATTATTATGAAAAATTTGTACTAACTACACGGAAAAAAAAATTTTAACTACCGTAGCTAATCGTGGTTTGCTAAAACAATGTTTGCTGCCGTAACTATAAATATATAAACCATAGCAAAACGATTTGCTGTAGCTCCTAAAACATAAGTAAATTAGCAAAATTGGTATGTCTGTTAGGATCACAC
>VBVQ01002403.1:0-25271 GCA_011636635.1 Tetramorium simillimum | reverse complement strand
GGAGAGGGGGGACTGGTACTTTAATGCGTGGCTATGATATGATAATGCGTCGGTACACGGGATTATGTATATAGGTTCATGTATGATAATTTGGCGAGACAAAGCCGCATTGTCGAGACATAAATTGAATCGCTTCTCTCCTCTCTCTCTCTTTCTCTCTCCCCCGTCTTTCTCTTCCTATATCCTTCTCCACCCACCCTCTCCCACTCTGATCATCGGAAGAAACGCCCACCGCGGAGAGGGACACACTTGCTGCACACCTCGATACCACACGCGCAAGGAGATCTTCTTCTCCTTCTCTCTTTTCACGTATAAGCACACACGAATGTCTCTTAAACAGTATTTACTGCAAGCTGGTACAAATGTTCTCACTAGAGTTGCAATCGATCATAATTCTATCTTAGAAACAGTCCGAAAAATCAGGGTAATGTGCCTGAGCCTAATAATTTAATTTTTATTTAATTCCGATTCGGAAATAATAGATTGTTGTTTTATATTCTCTTTTAAATGGAGAGGAGATAATCAATCATCTCTGCACGCGACTTGAATTTTTAATAAGTTATCTCAAATTTAATAGTTTTCGAGTACCTCGCCGAGACGTGACAACCCCTATTATAATCATTCATCAATTTATTATTGTACAACTTGGCGAGGTTGACCTCGTCGTGAAATAAGCAGGTACGATTCGTTAAAGCAGTACATACATCATTCGCAAACATACCTACAAATTACGAGGTTCCAAACTGGTTTCTGCGGTGACAAAGACAATAAAATCCTTCTAGGCCATCGACAAAGATACGAATTTCAATTCGCAACAAAGGCACGCGTGTATATCTTCGTTCGAGAAAAAGAAAAGATTAACGAAATTGTTACGAGATAACACGTCGGGGGAAGAAGATCGCGTGAGACCGTCCTTTCTGGTTTTTGCCACGGGTCAAGTGTCAGATTCGTCGGTTTTAGGCGTGGTATCGCGTATTATTATGGTCCATACGTGACCAGATTGCGTCGCGCTGCGATTCCCAAGAGCGCGAATTTACAATCCCACGCTAATCCACGCAAAATTATATTTCAGCTAACGTCCGTTCCCGAGCTAGCGCCGTTCCCCGCGACAAAGCGTGTCTCGTATTTTTGCTGATTAACCCTCTTTCGTCGGCCTGATGCTAAGTTATGAATTTCCGGTGATCGCTCGCGCAAACTCCGCCCGCTCGTAGTACCCTCGGCCGTATAGTGCAGCACGTAGGAGTAAATTTTTCCCACATCGCTTCTCCGCGCACATAGATTTCCCGATGAGAGTAAATTATCTAAAAATGTTAATTTGCATATATTCATATTTACGCGTGCTTATCTTAAAGGCTATACTAATCTCACTTGAAGTACACGTTTGGTTAACGTTATAGAGAGGAGCAACGGTGATTACACAATCGAGTAAAATTCCATATAAATCATTCTCGATCTCAGATGATGAATCATACAATGGTCCGAGTTGTAAAAAATTATTTATTTCTACTACGTGCGGAATAACGAAAACGGAGATTTAACATGCGTGCAGCAACTGGGAGAGCAAAAACAAAGGCTTGAGCGAAACGGACGGAATGGCTTTATGGAGAGGAAGACTCTGATCTCCCTCTTGGGCATGAAAATCGTAAAAAAAATTAGACTTTCAAATACGTCTCGTCTTTCTGGACCACCTCCGTACGCGCGCAGCCAACGGTCGGTATAAGCCCCGTACGTACCACAAAAAGCGGGCAGAAAACTGCGGCGGATGACGAATGTCCCAATGGGCGAGGGGCACCACGGCGATTAGCATAATTCCCATGTTAACATTTAACCCGGCCGGCCCCGAAATCTCGAAATTGGACGAGCTAACCGCTGCGCGCGTGGGAATCCGCGCGGATCACTCCGCCGCGCCGCACCGGAGGGACCGGCAGATATGTTCGCGCCCAGATAATATCGCGAAATTATGTATGTAAACCGCTCCCTTTTTCCACGTGAACAAGTCTGATTCTTGTATCTTCTTTCCTACATCCTCGTTTACCACCGCGCTGTTTCTAATCCGAATATCCGAATATAAATGTTACATGGTTCAAGAGGAGAAAATAGAGAATTGTTGTTTAATCTCTAATAATAATTTAAAATTGTGCGAGCTCGAACTAGAAAATCTGGAATTAAATCCTGTTTCGGATTATCGTAGGAGATAACGGAGCCGCCTGTAATATACACGTCATCCCATCGACATCTCGTATCGACCCGCAAGATAGGCGAAGCGGGAGAAGATTTATGTGAAACGCCGCAAAATTTCTCACCCCTATCCCGAGAAAGGTCGCCGTAACGCCCGACGGCGACGTTTCTCACTGTGGCGTCAACGCCGATCTTATCTCGGGCCCTTCGACTTCGCCGATGGATCCTTTTAATTAGCTTCGGCTAAGTGCAAGCGCCTCTCTCTTCTCCTAGGATCAGTTAACCTGCACGGATCGTATCCAGCAATAACTTCGAGGTCAATAACATGAGCGCCGAACCCGAGAGCGCAAACATAGCTCCAGATTTCTCGTGTCGCACAATAGAATACCTTCCGGTGACGGGCATTATTTAAAGGTGAGAAAGAGGAAAAGCGAGACTATTAGAACGAAGGGCTTCCCTATAACTTAGATAAACGTGCCACATGCTTTACGTATTTCGACTCTCTGGAATGTTTTGTGAATCTTATATTAAATTAAAAGATACATAAGTACAAGAATTTAATGAGAGGCGTTAAATTAAAATTTATATATATTAAATAATTTTTATATAAATTTATATTTTATATAATTTAACTTAATCACAACCATAATTTTTAATAACGATCATGATGACACTCGCTAGATCTTACACGAGTGCATTTGAACGAATAGGGACAACCAGTTAAAAAACTATCTATTAACAATGTTACACCGAGCACAATTAGCGGGAAGTCGTGATCTCTACCGAGACCAGTGCTCTGATATTTAGCGTGTAGGCGATCGTATTGCATGTATAAAATGCAATAAGAAGATGGAAATAGTCATAAAGTTGCGCATGTATACGAGAAATATAGAAATTTGATTGAAAGATCGAACAGGACAGAATATGGAATATTTAAGCGAAAATTACAGGAAGACCAGAAAGAAAAAGCGGAAAAGCAATCGGCCATAAGAAAGCTTCATCAATTTCATTTACTGTAATTTCTCGCAAACTCGATGCAATGACGATGCTATTTCGCTACGAGAACAGAAAAAGAAATTGCATTTTGTCGTTCGCTATTCGCGCGATCGTTGTTCCCTCTTATACTCGAAAGAATTTGCTATCGTAGGGTTAATTTAATTCGTATTCAATGCTAATGGAAGGTGAAGTGTCTGTGATTCTTCATGTGCATCGGGACAACCTACGCGACGCACCGTACACGCGTCTCGGAGCATGACGTCGTGCGGAATGGAACGACATTGGAACGTCGGAATTCAAGACGGTGCAGAGACACGCGTCAAAAGTATTACGTGCATTCACTGCAACGACAGATGCGACGCGCGAATGGCAATCGTCACGAGAAACCATTCGTAAGAGTCATCCTTAAAACAACGCACTGTTGCGCGAAAAATTACAACTGCGAGGATTCGCTCTTTGTCTTATAATATAGCTATTTCATTTTTGCTTGATAATCGTCAGTCTTAATAATATTGAATATTGAATTATTCAATAACCTGGAACGTATCTACGTTATGACTTTTTGCGAAATCTTGAAAATTTTCCTATAACATTCTAGAGATCGATTATTTTCTTTTTTAGATTTGTAAAAGATAAATTGAATTTTTCTTCTTGAAGTTTGTTGAATTATTAACTATTAGCCGTTTCATAAGCGATTACACAAGCTGCATGTACGCAAAACGATATAGGAAATCCGAAGGACTCAATAAGCGCGCAATAAATACGGGAATTAAATGTGTAGCGATACAATTCGCCGCGCGTATATAAACGAGCTTACCTCTTAATGCACTGACCGCTAAAGTAACTCATGCAGCTCAGCGGGAACGGCTCTGACTCACGCATGTGTGTACGACACATTCACGGCGAGCAACTTGGTAAAAGTTCTTAATTCTTATCTACGCATATCGCACCGAGTCGTGGCGATCAAGTCGTACCCGTTGCTGCATAAAATGCTGTTCGACGCGAATCGCTATAACTTCATCGGAAAAACACGATGTCCATTAATTACGGCTATCACGACAAGTCGCTGCGACTACGTTTCCTTCTTGATTTTCCCGAACGCTGTAAATCATCGTGAGAGGATATCTCACCGCGAGAGAACCGAGAATCGATAAATCGACGAGTCGCTTACACCGCTAAACGCAATCGATATGGTAAAATATAGCGGTTAAATCGGCGTATTAAGATAAGTACTTGCTCCAGTTTAAACATAAGGAAGTCAAGGGGAGCAATAAGAGGTGCCGAGATAAGCTGAATCGTGAGGCAAAGGCAATTAAGAAAAATCTGTGTGCCTCTCGTATTTCATATCAAACGATTTCGCGAGAGGACAATTATGAGATTTAATTTAACATCATATTGATTTTACAATCTTCGATCATATCACAATATCTTTAACAAGAAGATATTTATTTTTGCTTGAATTTTTTTTCGTGCTACCGCATACGCAATAAAAAAAAATGGACACAGGCAAATTATAGATCTATCAAGAAGCGATTATCGATGACTTGCCGATGACTCGATTCTTTGGACCGCGGGAAATCACTCTATCGGAAGATCGTAGGTCGATCCAGTAACATTGTGAGTCACGTCTCCTGCGGCCCGTTTAATTCCGTGGTAAGAAACGAGAATGGGCGTATCGAATCTCGACGAAGTAGTCATCGTAACCAGAGCGAAAGCATTCTGAATATCGTTGTGGCGGGCGCTATTGTTGTGCAACGAGAGACGAGTCAGACCTATCCCAACGAACGCACGACGAGCATACAGGAACGTATTTATACACGAGACAAAAAATAACAAAATTGTAAATTTTTTAAATGATCTCTCTCTCTCTTGCAATGTAATTTTACAGATAACAGAAACGAGAAAGAAACAAAAAATCAATATCGTTTGATGCTTATAATTAATACTCACAATGACCAAAAGATTACAAGCAACTTTTCCCAAATCTCTTATTATAGATTTAATTGAACGAGTATTAAAACGGTAGAAGACGTAAATCCGCCCCTGCAAGTATTCTTCCAGCGTTTTCGATTAGTCACGGCATATCGAGTACTCGAAACCCATTCGCCATGGGCCGTCGAGTTGAAATCTCGCCAATAAAAGGAACTCGGAATACGTTACATCGAACTAGCGACCCACCGGCCGAGGTGTCTCCGTAAAAAAGTGTTTCGAAGATTTGATGTCGGATAACCGTCCATCACATTGTGGATCCTTCGGACTCACGACGGTGTGTATCCCGAGTTTTTGACACTGACGGACAAACGGACAAAGCGACAATAGCTCGTTTCTGGCATGAAGTTGAACGAATTCTGTCAGAATGACAATCAAAGCGTTGTGCAATGAAACATTATCTCTCAAGTAGAAAAAAGCATACGTAACGTGGTATTCTCCAAACGACTTGGTGAATTATAAAATAATTTAACAAAGAAGAGAAAAAGGAGACCGTCGTCGATTTAAAAATTAAAAAAGCTGAAATGTGCTTTCTTAGATAATTAATTTCGTTATTCGCATTGTACGCTACAACCTACACATTCTTGTATACGGAATTAAATGTATACGCGCGATGCAGGAAAGACGTATCACGTATTCACTACGTATCTCGAATTTGCAATCGCGAGTCATAAATCTGCGGGCTAGATAAGGAAATGATGCATGTGTCTCGTTGTTGATAGATTTGATGACAGAAAGACTTGGAGAAAACGTCACATCGAAACTAGTAAGATGCTATTTATGAAGCATCCTTTTCTTTTAGCAAGTGTTAAAAAGCAGATAAAGGCATATCAGATAAAGCAAATCCCAAGAAAGTGTAATGATGTAGATATTAATTCTGTACTTAAAAAAATATAGTTAATTGAGTCTTGTTAGGTTTCATCCTCGTCAAGATTTTGATATACGACTGCAAGAATTATTAAGTTGTTCTTTCGTTCTCCTTTCGTTTTCTAAATATACTTTGCGATAAATGCAATTGAACACGCAGATGGTATTTATTCACGCCTCGTGATATCGTCTTACAATGTTAGTGAAACTTGAAAAAAAATTATGACGATCTATTATCTCGATAATTGGCATATTACTTGAAAAGTTTGCGCACATTTTCACGCGATTATTAAAGGTACTTTCTATTAAAATATCTTTATTTATTAGCTCGAATCTCTCTCTTTCTCTTTTCTTTCTTGTCTTGACATTTAAATTTCACTGGCAGTTTTGTTGTCACTGTCAAGACGTCGAACAATTTCTCATACAAATAGAAATACGCCGTTTTCGTTTCTACACGGCGCTCATAGTGGACGAGCATTTCGCAGATGGCATCTTCGATATCATCGCGCAAGGCATTATGAAGATTTACAGTTATTCGAGTAAGCGGAGCGACGGCGTATTATATACCCAAGATCTCTCTCGACCACGGAACCCCCGCGGTGTCATATGCTATCGAGATATCATCGAAGCAGAGCGAAGCGCCAAGACGTGCACTACTGATATTCTCGTATCTACTATGCATCTTTCTATGTCAATTCCCATAATCTAGCGTGCAAGACAGCATTAGCAGATACCTATAACCGCTACGGATTTATCGAGGGATTTATGTCAAGTCAACCTATTCCGATCTAGTGGTAGCAGAATAAAAGTAATAATCAAATCAAAATTTATTTTCTATAGTCGCAAGTACGTACTTTGCTTTTTCATCATTTTGGATTCTTTAGATTTTTAATTGTGGTCTACTTTTTTTCCATAATTTACCGCTTTAATAACACACGACACCAAGTTTCCTTGTATGCTGATATTATCTAGGAAGGTCCTCATCCGGACTTCTGCGGTTAACCGCGTAGAAGTTGCTTTCAAAAAATGCGACCGCGACTAGATGAATCAGTGAATCGTGACTCATTCTATCGAAAAATGCCGGTATCGAGAAATTGAGACATGCAACGTAAAATCGGTCAGTATACTGGCAATAAAACTAGACTGAAGTATTAGTGCGCTTGCAAATATTGCGCGCTACATTTGAGATTATATATCATTTGCGAGCAAACGTGAATGCAAAGGAGTTGAATATTTTTTTCCACTCGAAAATTAGTCTTGAGGGAGTGCCTTAAATGAAACTAATAATGCTTAATAGGCTCTTTGCTACTATAAATTGATACAATTTTCCACGGAAAAAAAAAGAGAATCTCGCAAGCTCTGTATACCCGTGCATCGGCGAAGGCATTTTAACGATGGCTTATCGATGCCTTATTACACAGAATGTTACACATACGAACCTGATTATTTTCCCTCGATTTTTCCCTATTTTCAAGAAACTTGCATTCACGTTTCTCCATGGTTCTCGTAAATACGCCCGAAGTCGGGATAAATTGAGTAATGCGAAATAACCAAGGGAAAACGTATCGATATCGTAGTTGATCACGGTTATAAGCCGCACGTTAATTATCTTTCATTGAAAACAATATTATTCAAATCTGTAATGAAATATTGGATCTCGAAATAAGTTGTTATCGTAACATCGATTTTCTACAATATATAAGCTGTTCCTACTATAAATATGTATTATGACTGCGCATCAGTTTAGAAGGAATTTAACTTCATCAGATTATAAAAACAATGTTTGAAAATTTGCAAAAATTAAGATAAGCGGTACATAATTGGAACTGCTCTGACAGCGACTTTAACGGTCGAATAGCGAACGGTGCTGCGGTACCCTGTTGCAAATAGCACACCATTAGCCTCCGTATGAGACGGGCGTAATGTTATACATTATGCTCTAATGACTACGTGTGGATTGCTGCTGAGTATAAGTACGCGAGTCCGTTGTTCTCTTTTACCCGATTATCATGCTGAAGACACAGGTGCACTCATCAATAGCAGTTTTCAACGTTCAATAATCTAATTAATATAAAAATACGAAAGATAAAATTTTTAAAAAGTTTACCGAAATATTTTCAAACAGATATTTGGAAAGATCTTTGACGCAAATAAAATTTAGTCAACAAATAACATGTGTCTACAAAATATTATTTAACTTGATTTGATTTAACTGTATTTTTATCTTTAGCAGTCAAATATAAATTTCTCTAAATAATTTCTCTTGTTATTTCACCTTATCTCAACTAATTTCACTTGCATAGAAAATTCTTTCGTGTATTTGTTTCGAATTGTTTGCAAAATTTCATGAAAACTTATATTTTTCCGAAATTACATCCGATATAAATGTAATAACATCAATTAAACTATTAAAAATTATTAAAAGTTGGAATATAAAATAGGAAACATAAAATAGTCATCAATTTAAAAATTGTAAATCTTTTTCGGCGAAAGACGAGAGTGCTACAACAATTCATCAGACATGAGCATAATCGTGATAAAGTGCATCTTAACTGAGTAACGAGCAATGAAGACAAATGAGTAACCGCTATCACCTGCCCGTCCATGACATGCCTTCGAGGCGTCGTCATGGTGCAACTCGTGTTTAATTAAGGTTAACGAGTGACGTAGCGAGCACGTAATTAAGAAGGATAACGTAACTACTCTAACGTTTAACGTTTTCGTCCTCCTGCAATTGAATATCGGCAGATTTTTCTGCACTGTTTCTTTAATTAATTTCTCAGTTAATTCGACATACGTAGACCATTGTCAATGTAATCACGATCGCGAAATAACCAAATGCACGAGACGGGAAGAAGCCCGTTCTCACTGTCTCGTAGTTATTATGAGAAATGACGTGGAACGTTCTCCTCTTTCTTTTCCTTTTCCCCTCGGCAGGCCCCTCGCGCGATTGCATCTTCCCGTCAACGAGAGATCACGAATGCGCATGCCAAATCTTTGAAGGGGACGATGACGGGACCTCTCGCGTCAACGTCTTTCTCGTTTATGCCTCGCGAAAGCGACGTGACGGGGAACGAAGTCCCCTCCGGGCGATTTCGGACCGGCTCGTTTTCGCGGCGCGGCGCGGCGCGGCGGCACGCCATCGCCCTACCTCTTCTCTCGTGTTCGTCGTCAGGACATCCAGATTGTCCCACCACGTGGGCCACGAGGAGAGATTCGGCGGCCACTGCGAGAGCCAGTGCGATGCATTCCAATGCAAATATCTCTCGCCCTGGGGACACGGCGTAATCGTCGCAATTTCATGCTTCTCAGAAATTCAACCTGCTCGCCTTACATCCTCTCTCCTACGATCCTGTCTGTGTAGCCCGGTACTTTCTTACCTCATCCCGCCCCGAC
Source organism: Tetramorium simillimum (assembly GCA_011636635.1). Lineage (NCBI taxonomy): Eukaryota > Metazoa > Arthropoda > Insecta > Hymenoptera > Formicidae > Tetramorium > Tetramorium simillimum. Next base: position 15,845 of record VBVQ01002403.1, on the reverse strand, counting down.
CCCGGTACTTGATAACTCACCCTCGAGTACTTCGGAGCGCCTTAATATTTCATTGCTGATCGGGAAGGAATAACAGAATCGTAAGTGGTTCGTAATGAAGGGTATATTTATAGCTCTCTCCAAGTGATGGATGAACCGCGCGATTTTATAAATCACCTTCGAAATGATATATCGGTCTCTAGTCTTTCTATTATTCTTTCTTTTCTTGAAAGAAAGAAAATTAAAAATATAAGATAATCACTTTGCGCGAATGCTTGAGAAAGATGCTATAGGCTATAAATTATGCAATGAACCAGCAGGAGACTGAGGATATCAAGTTTCAGCTTGTCACCGGATCGGTTTTAGCACCTGTTAACCACTCTGTTTACTCGTCAAGATATCGAAATGAAGATGATAAAGACGAATGCTCGTAAAATTTTCAATTACTTTTCTAGCTATCTTCCTTTTAATATAAGTTAATCTATTTTAAATATACGGTTCTATACGAATATAAAATTCTTGACTGTTAAGTGGTGTATGAAATTATATGAGAAAGAAAATAAAAACAAGATAAATCAGATCCAGTTATGTTAAAAAAATATAAACTGAGTAATTAATTGTTTTATGATTTGGCAACTACATTCTCCTCTTAGACGAAAGATAAGATTTTTAATCGAAATAGATGAAACTATTTTGTCAAAGTTTTTCGACAAAATTCATTACGCGGTTATTTTCAGATTTAGATTTCTCACGACGGGTCTCTTTTGTTTCAGGGTGGTCGGAGCGGTGGTGGTCGGCGCGGCTGTCTGCAGTCGCATCCCCGGACTGGCGAAAAGTCAGCGCGAGCAGTGCAGAAAAGCGCCGCACGCGATGCCGGCGGTGGGCGAAGGCGCCGCGCTGGGTCTGCGCGAGTGCCGGCACCAGTTCCGACATCACCGTTGGAACTGTTCCCACGTGTCCAACGATCAGGTCTTCGGCCACGTGGTGGTAGTTGGTAAGGATTGTTCTGTCACCGGCGCTCGGTATTTATTACGCCGCGTAATATATCACGGATGTTACGTACGTTGCGCTCGTACTCCTTGCTCCGCAAAAGGCTTCCCTGCCGCGCGGAGTGGAGTAGGTAGTCGGGGTGAAACTGCGCAGTTAACGTCCGCGATGGAAATACCGTGTAATAGAAAATATATAAAAGAAAAGTTTGGATACGAGAATCCATCACTTGAACGCGCGCATAAATCTGTATGGCTTACTACCCGCTAAGTATTGGTAAGTCGCGCGTGTGTTGGAACATCCTCAATATGTTGCGAGTTAAAGAAGACACACGGGGTTACATCATTCCCGCATTCTATTAGGCTCGCGCACTTGTATCGCACTAATGATCTTTTCATTAATATCTTCATGCTTTATCGTCGATTTATCCCTCTGCATTCTAAACGTCAGATTCCCTCTCATTATCGTGAAGATTTAATGATTAAAGATACGACTTTGGAGCCAAATTAATAAACCGTCCATATACTTAATCGAAAATTATTAGTCTCTATATAACTAATGAATAATTGATCAAAGATTATATATCTTAATTCTTTCAACCATCCTCTGTTAATAAATCAAAACGCGCATTTCAATTCTAAAATAAGATTAAATTTGTCCAGTCTAATAGCCATTTTATCTAAAAGAGGCAGAAGTCTCGCAATGTGTAATTATTTAAAAATGTTTTTGATATAAGAACAGGTATCCTTATTCGCCTCTTAATTTTTATGATTAAAAGAGCAACTTAATATCGAACGACAAGCCGCGCGGTGGCAGGTCGTCTCGATGACAAACGGCGAAAACGATATTTTTCAAGAACAAGATAATCCCTGATTCTGTGAGCGAAAGCTGATATGATCCAAAAATACCGTTAAATATGACACATTTGTCATCTCAGGATTAAAAACTATAAATGAGAATTAAGAGGATAAATGTCTCATATCGGAGGGCGAGGGCGGAGGGAGGCGTCACGCAGTTGTGTATAGCATGTTACATCTCGAGATCGAAACTCGTAAAAAATTTTAAAGGCAGAAGAAAGATATAACTGAGAAAAAAATCTTCATGGTTAGAAGAAAAATTAATTGCGATCATATAATTTCTTTGAGACCGAGACATTTTTTAAATTATTTTTTCCATTTTTAACAAAGAGGTTTTTAATGTGAAACATCCTATATACGAAGAACAGCAGATGTAACAGCGTAGCATCGTAGTGGTGCAAGTCAGCGATTTTTTATGATTAACCGAACGGATTAAACCGCCGAGGTGGAAGAATTAAAGAAGCTTGGTAAACACGATGTGATTTATAATGTACAACGAGATGATCGTGCTTTGTTACCCGTTATCTCGTTGCCATTGTACGATCCTCGTCCGTCACCATCGAAAGGCTCGTGGGTGACTTCTGGAATTCCACGCTGAACAAAATGTGCACATAATACATCGTAAAATCCCTCGAGAGAGATTGAAAGAGAATGCCATGGTTGCGTACAGGCATTTGCATAAGTCACGAATACGGATGCAATAATTAATTACGAGTTTAGCATTTTAATTGATGGCGATCATTATCTTTTTATTCAAATTTACACAAGACGGAGTGCGTAATTTTTATAGATGTGACATCCACCGCAAAAATACGTGTAAATATTTGCTAAAATTTTTGCTGTTGTCACGTCGGCGAGTCGATAATGTCGTAGAGTTTAAACTCTCAAAGAAAACTCGTACACGGAATGTTTTTTAAAACAGCGAAAACGTTTACGTATGCCCGGCGACATGGACGCAAAGCGGAGAAGGAAAATAAGCGGCGAGACGTCGAGGAAGTCGGACGAGAAATAAGAAGATCAGAAATTAATGCGCAAAAAAGTATAAATAACGCTTATAAGAGACAGTGGAAGAGAGGATGCGAGATGGAACAGGCAGGGCGGTCAGTTGCTAACTTAATTAGTGAAATTAACGAGGCCGCTCGACATGCCGAAGCTAAATGCAGCGATATATACGCTTTAAAATATTTCCCCGTAAAACGCTCGCATTATGTACGCTATATAATCTGCGAGCGTATGTGTAAAAGTAGAGTATTCTTGAATTAAACAAAGCACAACTAAAACTTTATCGAATAAAATTATCGAATGACCTAGAGACGAAGCAGGTCTGTTAAATAGTATTTAAGAACTATATTGCTCACTAAAAAAAGAATGAATGGAATAAATTTTTAGCACTGTATATAAAATATACAAATTTTTAAAATAATTTTGATTTATCTACGTTGAAAGACAGGCGAACAGTTTCAATATTTCTGAAATGTACATAAATCCATGTTGTTTTTTCATCCATGTTTCGTTTAATTATCGTGTGTTAAATGTTAGCAATATAATAGATACGATTGTAATTGAATATAATTATACGCATCGATCGTCGTCGACTTGAAACCTCATTACAGAAGCTGCGACGCTACTCAAAACCGATCCGAGACTTCGTGACCCACTCGAATGAATTCTCCCGGGGAATACATTTTCATAAATTAGGCAGATTTATCCGGGAGGCTTTTCGAGATTCAAGAAAACGTGGGCGGCGATCGTCTAATCGTTTAAATGAAACGACGTAATTAAGAGATCCATTACGTGGACGATGGACCATATATTACCCGTTGTAAATTCAAGCGAGAACAGGACGTCGTTCTTGACCCACCGATGTCATCACGAGAAATTACAGGGATTCTCTCCTCTTTTTTTCTTCTCTCTCTCTCTCTCTCTTTCCAATAACGTTTAAAAAATGTCTCTCTCAGCCGATTATAGCAAACGAAATTTTTTTTAAAGTTGTGATATCTCGTCAACTATCGTCTTTATCAACGAGTGATTTCATACGAATACAATTCGCAAGAGGGTTAATATTATTCCGCGCATGACAACGTTATTCGGAGAGCGTAGCAAACGAGCGATAAGGCGGGAGAATAAAGGTCGAGTGACAAAGGGAGTGCGAAAGAACTAAAGTTCACACGAAATACTGAGTATATCCTTTTCTGTCCCTTCCCCCCTTCAATCCCGCCCTATCAACCCTTGGATAACATTGGCGAAGATATTGCATTAATGTAGCGTCCTATCAATTTCTGTTGCAAGTCCTTCTCCTCCTCTCTTCATCCTTCCGTACACTTATATCTGCTCTCGCGCTTGTACGCGCTTTTTTTTTTTATGTTTTTCAAGTTCTTATCCGTCTCAAATAACTGGACTGGCCCACACTCGGCGCTCTGGCATGGACACACCTACCTACCTGCGTCTACCTGCCTTTACCTGTCTTTACCTGCCTGCTCGCTTGCCCGCTTGCCTACCTTCTTACCTGCCTGCCTGCCTGCCCGCTTGTCTGCCTGCCGGCCTGCGGTTCCTCCCCTGGTGCACAGTTGATGCATTCATTCTCCTGTTCCGCGTCGATGTGTACTCATATTGAGCTATATCGCGTCGATGACCGTGCGAAATGGCGCACATGCCAGGTCCGGCACACATACGTTTGCATGTATAAGGTAGCGATGGTGCTAGCAATAGAAGGACGATTTCTTCGCGCGAAAAATGTTCAGACAACAGAGCACATTTTTTTTACTTCGTTTTGAAGAATAACAGTTTTCAAAATTGAAAAATCAATAATCTTTTAGCACTAATTATCTTTGTTATTCTAAATCATAAAAAAAAAAATTGAAAATACGATTTACGATAAAACGTACGCGAATGTATGCGTGTTGTACCTTGTAGCGTCGTTTTTACACATCGCATTTGATATATCGATTAACTAGCTTTCACAATCGAAAGGTAAGATAATACCGAGAGCCCAATATAATTATATCGTGCGGTAACGCAAGTCGATTTGTCTCTGTCAGCGTTATCTTACCGCTAATTTGCTCGATAGATTGTTTGAGAATTTGCCGGCTTGCAGGGACGTCCGCGGGAAAATAAAACCTGCATGTATATATCTACCGTCCAGTAAAATAATACGATTAGATAATGCGTGCGAGTGTCTATAAAGGAACCACCGAGGGAAGAGAGTCATTCTCAAGAATTTACGGTTGATGCTGTTGCCGCGGCGCGGTTTCTCATGATATCCTTCGGTCATTCGGTATTCGTGGAACTGATATTTATTCAAAATCAAATTATGCATTCGGGTCTGTTTAAGTAATTACGAGGCCGCGGACGATCGTACACTTATGTTTTGCATTCGCCCGTGCGCGATTACGTTTAGAGTAAACTTGGACGTCGCACGCACGGTGTAATCGTCTGTAATTTGTTTGTCATTAGTAATTTCGACCGTACACGCGTAGACTTGTAACGTAAACAGTCATCGAAAACACTATCTATCTTGGTGCAGAAAGACACGAGACGAATTTCCATGTAAAACTAGATGGGAAAATCGCTTCCCCATTACTACCATCCGGGGCTAGTGCTCGTGCGTTGATTTATCCGCCGAAGGCAGAGGAGCGAAGGTGCGGCGGGATGACGAACGGGATCGATATAATTCAGCGTATTTTAGTGTAGAAAAGTGCCAACGGCAATCGGCACGGCGGATGCCGGTATGGATTGAGTTATGGACCGGTGAGCTGGGGTGCTCGCTCTCCCGAGTCCCCAGAGGCTCTCACCGTCTGTGGATATAAGATCTCTTTAAACCCCGTGTAAAAATAAACTAGTTAATAAATTAATATATCGCCGGCCCGTATCTCTTTCCCCGTTGACCGCTGCTGTGGACAAGTGCCTCTGCGAAAATCGCCAGCGAGTCGACCGGGGCCATTAATAATGATGCGCAAGTGAGCCGAGCGAGAGAGATGGGGAGAAAGAAAGCGAGAGAAAGAGAGAAAGAGGGGCAGGGGGGGAGGAGGGAAAGGGAGACAAGCAAGACGATGAACTCGCACAGATTGTCGTTGCTGCCCTTCTTATTAAGATGTAACCGGTCATCGGGAACGGTGTACGATAAGTACCTTCCAAGAAAACGCTTGACGAGAGAGGCGGTTATAAGATTATTTTTTTCGCTTCTTCCGATAACAGGTACTCGATCTTCACGAGTTTCGCGCGGTTTGTAATAACAAGCGCGATGATACCTCGCTCGTTTACAATGTCACGCGAACGTCGTGAGTAATCCTATATGCGCGAGGCTGCAGCCTCGAAGCAATATGTGTAAGGGACTTAACCCTCAACCTCGCCACGACAAGCTTGCATAATTCAACGCTGCAATTAGTTGAATTCAATGCTATTTTCTGTAACAATTTCGCTGCTCAAATTGAATAATTCTAATTCCGAAATTGAAGTTAGATGAAACATACGTATTTCTTTGATTTATCTTTGATTTATAAATATCTTCGTGTATTAATTTTGTGTTAATGTAATTTTTTTCATGTGTAAAACTTGACGAAATATTTGTGAGAGACGTGACGGCATATCGAATTAAAGATTAAAATTCACTATCGCGAGACGCTGCAAAATCTTATATGGCAAACAGAGGATCTTGTTTTGCGAGATTTCATGTAACGCGCTTACACCTGCTTACACGTGAGAGTCTTACGCCACGCTACATCGCATGTACATCGAGCACACGAACGGCTGTAAATCACCAGTTTAACGTAACGAACACTATAAACGAGATACAGTCACGGATCTTCGGATTAACTCCGATACTAGATGCGACCCCCCGTTGTTGCGGCTCGCACGAAGTACGAGTGTCGTACACATAATATGACGTGTTAACTACATTGTACGGCTGCACATGGACAGGAATCTTAGTCGACGTTATTTAATATCATAACTGCCACGCACTCGACGGAAATCTGACAGATTTTGAAATAAAATCGCCTTCACGTTCAAAAATCATTTATTTTTTCATTGTGAGTCTTTTAAAAAACTGAAAAAATTATTCAGAAGATTTAACAGTTAAAACAATTTAAATGATTTAAAACTAAATATTAAAAAAGTAGAATTTAACTATTGCTGATTATTAAATATTTAATAATTTTACTTAATATCAATTTAATAATAGCAATTTAAGAAGTAGCAAATAATTATAAATTTGCAAAACAATTTTGGAAACTTGAGAAACTTAATTTTATTAACAAAACTTTAAGGCATGAATCGTTAATATATGAAAAAAGTTATGCATAATTAATAATTTGTCGGGATCAATCCTGTCTCATTAAGAAACAAGATTTCTCTCCGAAAAGAAACAACTGTGAAGACATCTCGAAGTGGATTCGAATGCAAATTCAACGGCCAGATTCAGATCGGACAAATATTAAGTGGAGATGTGTGTCTTAATTATAGTAATTGGTTAATTGTCTTGCGCTAACTGATCAAGTTTAACTTGTCGGCGGAATAGGAATCGTGCGCGTCCTTATCAAATTTTTAACGAATAATATCCGACATTATCGCTGATTTTGCATAAAAGGATATAATTGCAAAAACTAAATCGCAACCACATGCAATTAAAGTCGAATAAGTCGTTCATTAATTATAAACTCATTACGCTCTAATGACAATTCTCATTAGAGTAATAAAAATTATTTAATCATTGAGCCAATATCATCAACGCATTTTTCGTCGTACTTCGTTAATCCGTGACTTTTAAAATTGCAATTAATTTTAAGGTATCGCGTGTATATATATAATTTTTCGGATGTTTTGGTTATAAATAACCGCACAAAGCACTCATGTATTTTGCTTTCCCTTCTGTTGTCAATAATATAAGAATTATTTCAATGCAAAATACATACGTATACGATTTCATATCACGTAATTATAAGCATTGTCAATCGTTCGCTAAACTGTTTAGATTAATTATCGTGCTGATCAATTCCAACGAAAATAAAGGGTTAAAATCACGTCACAAATCTTTTCGCCGTACAGAAAAAAAGATGGTCACCCTATTTTAATCCAGCCACTCGGCAGCAGTTTATGATGATTGAGCGATGATTATTCATTGAACCGGTACGGGCGAGTCGTTTCAAATTATAAAAGGGGGGCTACACGGCGGTAAGAGTCAGCTCCACTTTCTTACCCGTAGCAAAGAGAGGTAAAACATGATGCTTTTTGTCCTGTCTCGGTTCATCCGTCGTGACACAAAAGGAGAGAAGCATCCTGCTCGCGTGCATTACTTTCACGCCAGCGTGAGGGAGAGAGAAAGCTCTGAGATATTCCACCCTACACACCATCATCACGCAGTTTGGTCTCATGAATAACTTGACACCTCTCTCTCTCTCTCTCTCGCATAAATTTTTATAAACATCTGAATAAGAATGAAATTTAGCAAATAGAATTTATCATAACATAATTAGGAATTTTTAGAGACTTGTATGGTCATCATCTACTCTGATCCGCAAGGATTATATGTCCAAACTCTTTTTTTTAGATATAAGTTACATATTGAAAATCACTGAATTACTATATAATTTGATTTATAATTTACTAGTACATCATTAATTACTATTACGTTCTCTTGTGGCACCGACCTGTGATTTAAAGGCTAATAAAGGCTCATAATAAAGGCTCATTGATAAATCAAGTTTTTTTACGATCACAAGAATTCCTACAGTAACTTGAATTTTGTTCATCGATCGATAAAGAAGTCTTTTCCGAGGTCAGCGGCATCTTTAACGAATACAAAATACAAATTACAATCTTTCTTACTATGTCCGAACTTACTCCATTCTTAATGCTTTTTTTCTATGTCTATTTTTTTCAATAACGCAATACCATAGTTATAATGTAAATAGCTAAGCATGAAACACGAAGTCTGAACAATACAAAGAAAGAAAATATAATAAGGTATTTGGATTCAGCTTTCTCGCTGTCTCACAAAAGAAATGGAAGACAGAAAAAGGCAGAAAAATTTTTAAGATTTTTTTCCACTAAAGCATTGTTAGCATGGAATTAGTCGGGCTATTTATAATATGCTCATCCATAAAGTAAAAATTTCGTTTTGCCTTTCATATATATGATATATTTTCATTCTACGTGACTAAATGTAAAGTGTGAAATAGTAATGAAGTAGCGCAGGAGAATACGAAGAGATTCGAATTGTTAAGAATACACAGATTCTAAAGGAGTTTTACGAGGAAAAGTCTCTATAATAAGTTTCTAAGGAAAGTTTCTTGATCTCTTCCCGACAAAGAACAGAATAACTTATTCTTAATTTGCTCGTCAATTCGATGTGCTTTGTTGGCAGTCCCTACTTATTCTCCAATAACACGTAACTAAAAAGATGGAATACTTGAGAAGAGAGAAATCGCACGTGCCGATTCAGTAGCGATAACATTACTCAGACAAAATAAATCTCCCATATAAAGGAGAGATAATTTGCAAAAGCAGGACCTTTATAAATGATGTATCCTTTTAATTTGCATTCGAGATTATCGCGATGATCTTGATTAATGTGTACCCTTATCGGAATAGAATGTCTAAAAGCGAGTTGCGCGCAATTTTTATCAAATCACACTTTGAAAAACATATTTCAAATAATCAAATAATATATCTTTCGATTGAATAATATCAAATATGTGAAGTTACGCTCTCATAGAGCCATGCAATCAAAACGAAGAGAAAAGCGATATTTCATTCATTTTGGAAATCAATGATGCTCACCATCGATATAGGTCGCGTGGGCGAGCCCAGCAAATCTGTCTTCGCGTGATAAACGTCGCAGAAGAATAAGGATCCCCTGTGTTCACGACAAGAGAGACATGGACACGTGAACTTTTAACCTCGGTACGACGAGCGAGGGAAAAGGAAGATAAAACGTGAGAGAAAACACGCGTGTATAAATGCGTACACACACGCATACAAGTTAGCGGACAATTTTTTTTTTCGACGACAAAATAAAGATCTCGTCCGACATAAGAAGGGTACAAGGAGGAAACACCGTCGTGGTGGCCGATACATGTCCGTTCACCAAGGTGGTAACTCTCTTATCGTCCACCCACCGAGAGAGTTTATAGTATACACCTTGTATACATTTCACACGCGTAAAGAGTTAAGACCAGGAATCCGAGACGGAATAATATTTCAATTCGATTGCGGTCTAATAAAACATTTAATGATTGCTTTGCTGTCGATTTTTTTGGCCGATGAAGAACCAGAAGAAAAAAACCATGAAGAAAATTGAAACGCTTAAATCATAGTTTTTTGGTTACAATTATGATCCTTTCATAATTATTTTTTTTTCGCAATTATTTTCTTGCAACAAGAGACATACATCATTGAGGGAATCTCATTCCATAATTTCTAAATAAGCGAAGACTGTGTTTTTTTTAGTTGAAAATCAAATCATTTTCTGTCCCCTTTTATCACGAATCAGGATATCACTTCGATGGCACGGTAATACACGCGAAATACTGTACTACCTGACACGATAGGATCGGGCTCGTTATCTTTAATAAGATCGACTCACATAAAATCGCGGAGAATATAATAACGGAGCGTCAGGCAAAAACGTCAGGCTTCCTGCCATTGGACAATGTAAGCCTTGTGGGTGGATGCGTGACGCATCGCCATTTGAGATCCACTGCCATCAATGTGTTCCTCCGTCGTGCAAGAAGTAAGATGCGAAATTTAACCCCTGTCAGGATCATTTCGTGCAAGTTTTAATGCCGGCGGTGTATTAACTCGAGATTCTCGCGCCTTAATTAAGGTTCCGCGTTTAAATAGTCTGATTCCACGTCTCAACACCGCAACGGCTTGCCTGTCCACTATCGGTGGGATTTTTTTAATTATTTGACAAATAATACTCATCTCATCTCGCCAGATGGTTGATCAACGATAGATATTCTTCCTCTCAGATAAATGTATAAAATTAGATAATAAAATTTTAAAAAACCTTACGTTTTAATAAAACCTGAACGCGATATTCTAAGTGGCTGTACTAATTGAAACAAGACAAAAAGACAAATCATAATTTTTTCGATTACAGATTTGTAACGAGATGTAAAATGAGTGCATCCCCCCCATCGACTAAAAACAATATATTATAATACTATATGCATGCACGGTTTACATCCTTGTGTTAATAATGTTTCTGATCGATAAATGACCATCGCTAAGAAATGAATGATACGATAAACGAAGGGTCGCGATGAGATCAACTATACGCACTCATTATTAAATTTGAGTACGCGTCGCACGATCATCGTAAATAATCGCCCACGTTCGGTGACGCGGTGGCTTATAAATTTCGTACGGCTATTACGCGAGTCACTTAAAATGCAATGATATAAATTAAAAGATCGTCGGTACAACATCGATCACGGACCCATTCCTCTTGCGACTTTGCGCGTTTCCTTTTTTCTTTATCTCTGGCATATTCAAACGACTACTATTTTGCTCTAATTGCTCTTTATTTTTTACTTTAATTTACGAAATATATATTATAAAATAAATCCAATCGAGATCTTGGAATGTAAGTATCGGGGGCAAATAACGAAGATATTCTTCGGCTTTTCTACGGGAATCAGCGCGGTTGAACGAGAATCAATTTTAACAAGAATATTATTCCACGTCGTAAGAAGATAATCTATTCTCGTTTTACTTGCCGCTCCGCAATATTTTCAGACGTTAATAAGTGCACGGATAATGTGACACACAAATACACAAACATACACGGAACTATGTGCGTACACACGTACATGTCGCAAATAGATTGAGGCCTACTCTCGCCATTCGCATTGCCCGTTCGGCATGAACAACGACTCTTCGGTATCGCCATGAGCCGGGCCCTAATATGGAAGCTGTGCTCATTTGGTGCGTTCACGTTTTACAGCTGAAATGAATTTATGGAAAGGACACCTCTCTTCGTCCATCGGAATAAGGGCGGGCGAGAAAGAGCGAGAGAGGAGCTCCGCCGCGACACGGCAACGCCAACGAAACAATAAATTTACCCCTTACCGGCTCCTCTGACGCTAAATAGATGCCCGTGCTGCCGTCCTTTGACATAAACGCTCAGCATAAATTCATCAACCTTTTGACCAATGGTGTCCGTTGGTGTCTCCGCGCACAATCAGCTTTCCTCACGACGCGTCCCGGAGCGCCGCTCGCGACGAACACAATGCTTGGACAATGCCCTTCGTAAACGGATACGCGACAATCTCTTACAAATCGCTCAAATTTTTCGAGATTCCCTTGATCTTTTATTTAATAAAACGAGATACGGGCCAAGTTTGAAAGGAATACAACGTCTAAAAATCTGAATCTAAAGAAATCGGTCAAATGGAATGATTCATAACGAACCTTTCTTCTCCGGGGAGACACACTCCACTCTGTTATATTTTCAGATATTTCGAGATGATAGAAACTGAAGCGTAGTAACCGCGATTTTACGAGAGAGGCGTAAACGTGCTTATTTTATAGTGTTCATCACGATTGTAATGCAATAATTTATCCTAATAGCGCAAATTAATTGGTGGTTCCCAGATATTAAATTAATAGATGTATCTTCTTCAACCGATAAAGATTTTATTCGAATCCGAAAGATCATCGCGGGTCCTGGCACACACTGACAAACAAATTAAACCCGGACGAGTTTGATGACGATAGAGTGAAACGCCAACCGGCTCAGACAGATTCGTGACAGAGCTGCGCGTAGGTGTCGACTATGATAATGGAGTGAAAAATGAGCATCGTGAGGAAACGGACGTACGATAATTCATTCGACACGGTAAACGAGCTGAGAGCATGGCGTAATTAATTGCGTTCGCGCTTTGCGCGCATGGTGCGATGGCGAGCGTCTAGTCGTAGTAAATTCGCGTGATGGAAATACTTGACAAGGCAACGTCTGTTTGAATGTGCCTGCTGTCGTGAGGCGAGCAGTCTGTCCTGCTCGAGTTTCGGAATATAGTCGACGTGCAAATTTGAAATAATAAACCACGGTTCGCGTATGAATCCATTAAATATTAAATTATATATAGATTAATTTTTTCAAATTTTATTCTTCCATGTAATAAGACTATTAAGAAGCTATTAAGAATAAATTGGGAACACAAATAAATCTGAATTTTTAAGATCTCGCAAATTCGTTTTTGTCTTTCCAACTTCTCTTGCATAGAATGAAATTCGACTCTCTAATCTATACGAATATAAGAAAGGGATGAGAAAAGAAAAAAATTTGGCATTTTCTACTTGCAGGTAGCAGAGAGGCGGCTTTCACGTACGCGATAAGCTCGGCCGGCGTCACGTACGCGGTGACCGCGGCTTGCAGCCGTGGCAACATCACAGCTTGCGGTTGTGAACCGGCTGTAAGGTAGCTATAAATCCCGCGATGTTTTGCGCACAGCACGCAACGTGTTAATTATTACCGATTAATATCGCGTTTTTTGTAGGACAAGGAAGGACTTGCCGCCGAACGGTTGGGAATGGGGTGGCTGCAGCGCCGACGTCACGTACGGGATGAGGTAATTAAGCTGATAGTTAATTAATTTGCACTATCAGTTCACGTCGCTTCTTACGCCAGCGTGCTCGCGACGGCGCGGATACGTCACAAGTACGGCGAACGCTAAATCACGCATAAATTTTAATATTATAATTTAATGTTAGGTTCGCGCGTAGGTTTCTGGATGCGAGGGAGATCGAAGGAGACGCACGGAGCCTGATGAACCTTCACAATAATAAAGCCGGAAGAAAGGTAAGCGCGATAATTAATGATAACGTTCTTTTTGCATTTATATCTTCATAATATTATAAAAAAAGAAGTATGATAGCTTTCTCATGAGAGAAGTCCAGACGCGGGCGTCACAAGTCATAAGATATGCGTGAGCAGAAAGTAACACTATGTAATGAGCACCATAATTGCCGTGAAGCAATACTAATTACTGTAACTCGCAAGAGAAATCGTTTAGCGAGAAGATTAAGCTCGCCGGCATTTGACGACGGCACGGTACTTCGCCATTTCTCAATCATCACGTCGCGTGATTATATTATGCGAGGTTTTAACATTATATAATAGAGGATTATATATGTAAAATGTATACAATATAATTGAAGCAGACGTATTGCCGGTCCCCTGAAATTTAATTTGCTTCGTACATACGTCTAAATATTTACGCTTGCAAACTAATTGCACACTACGAAGTCCGCGATTTCCTAAAGATATGAACTTTTTGTATTTTTAACGCGCAGTTTGCGTATTTTTAACATTCTTTCTTTCAATTTATCACTTTTATTGCAACAATATACGAAATACTTTATCTCATTCTATGTATAATTATGTTATCACTTGGCCATGTGAAAAATTAGTGAAGGAATAATAGTTTAAGAATTAGAATGTTGTCAATATATTATTAAGAACAAAGATATCAAGAATAAACTATATAGATATAACTATAGACGTGTTTCAGCACATTGATATTTTGTATTGGAAAATCGTTATAGAAATTCAGTTTGACATGTTAACTTGTACGAAGACTGTGATTTAGATGGGCTAACGGTTTAGATGGGCTAACAGGGTGATAATATTGATAATGAGGCGTGTCCATCGCTCATCAAATCTATGCAAATCAGACATTATCAATTTTGATTTATTGCCCAATAACCTACGCGGGAAGCCAATTATACCGAAGAAGACAATGTCGTTCTGCAATTCACATAGATATAACCGTTCGCTTTGCGTATCTAGATGTCTTAATGTTCCGTCTATGGTAATGTCCAATTTTTATTTCGAGAGAGAGAGAGAGAAAAAGAAAGACGTGAAGGGGAAGAGAAGGAGAAAGAGAATGCAAAAAAAAATTACTGATGCACAGTATAATTAAAATCATCCTTTCCGATCTAATCTACGGCTCTTTTTTTATATCATAACATTATCATGCTCACGTGGCAAGGTTGATGATCCCGAAAACGAGCGTTTGTGAGAAACAATTGCGTTACGCCCGAAGGTGAAGCGGCGAGGGCGGCGCGCCTTAATTGGGGAAAGTTCGTTCCCGAGCTTTCGTCTACCTCGATTGGCCCTTATTACAAGCGGGCAATAAAAACTCTCTCGCCGTTGATCCGCGTACGTGTACGTATACGCGTGTACGTGTATTACCGGGGGTAATGATTTATTCTTAACGTTGATCGCCCCGGCGCGCCACATATTTTATGCCTTGAGGATTTTTTAAACCTCCTCCGTATGTGGCACCGGCGTTGGTGCGCCGGAATAATTCGAAATGTTAAACCAGTTTCATACGCGTACGCGTCGTGTCCGCGGCCGGCGCACAATGAAGGGTCCCCATCGGGAATCGAGCGTGCGTAGGATTTTGCAGATGAACATTCGATACGATTACAACCGTTTAAGATCATCCTCGAGTTAATCGAAATGCATCTCCGCCGCCAGTGGCGTGGCGATGCGAAATCCGCGCTGCAATTATCTCAAAGAACGTCGTAATTGTCCGCGAGAACGCGAGGACGAGTGACTCGTAACAATTCGAACGGTCATACATATCTGCGTATCTATGAAGAGTATACTACACAGACGAGACTTCTCTTATTCTTAACGTCGGAGATAAAAAGATTTAGCACTTCAATTTCTAATACTTCTCTGTAGTTTTGTTTCATTCCACTAAGTGAAATTAAAATACCTTAGTCATACGCAAAATAATAGTATGGCAACATTTCTATTTTACATATGCATGACTAAGTGATTAATACAAATCGACGAAACGGTAAAAGAAAGCTAAAAACGCGGAAATTAAGAATGAAAAAATTGTTCAATAATAGAATAGTAATCTGACAAAATCCAGATTTGATTCCCGACCGATTAAAAGAACTAAGACAAACAACAAAAAAGAATTAAAGAATAAATAAATAAAAATATATGAAATGATATACAGTACATCTTCATACAGATAAATGTTTAATAATGGAGATGTT
>VBVQ01002402.1:0-15711 GCA_011636635.1 Tetramorium simillimum | reverse complement strand
AGCTAATAAAATACTTAAATATACACAATAAAAGACAATGAAGCAGATCAATAATTAAGAAGATATTTTATTTTATTTATTTCGCTCTTAAGCAAATAATACAATAATAAAATTAATAATAAACTACCTCTAATATCTACATCTTTATTAGATAATAAAATATCTAATATTATTTAAATATATTGGCACAACCAGAATAAAAATTTCAATACATATCCGAAGAAAAATTACATCGTATTGAATCATTGTTCGATCCTTTTGTGTTTTTTTTTTCTGTGATTATTTCTTCGAAGACGTGCTCTGAAATAAATTGAGTTTTTACACAGATTACAGAAGAAGAAAAGCAAATCTACAGCAATCGGTCCGTCGAGAAATGGAATGTAGCATCAAGAAAAATAATAACGCGAAAGTGATCTCTTGTAAAAAAAATTATTACATGGCATTGGATTATCATGTAAACTGTCATAATAGACAAATGACAGAAAACAGTAAAGCACAAGGAAAAACATATCTCTGAGAAGTTTCCGCGAGTGTGTACCGCGCGATCTACAGAAGCCAACATGTTTGCGTCCTCCTCCGTACCGTAGTTTTTCAAACGTGTCCTCAAGTATCGCACGAATATACACTGACGTACCCGCAGCGTGGCGACATACTTCTTTCAATTGATGCACCGACGGTCCGGTGCACGTAAAAGGGATGAGAGAAAACGCTGACCTACATACATCATACAGACTGCCGCACTCTACACGGCAATAGAATCGACCTCCGCCGGTTGTTCTGTCGAAATTTCGTACGACGTAAACTTTTCACGGCGGGGCATGCCTTTCGTCCGAGACCACTCATCGGGTCTCAAGAGTCGTCGGAACAAACTCACCTCCTTGAATCACTATCGGATGAGACTACGATCGTTTTCAGGTTTCAGCCAGGAGAAAAGAAACAAGATCCCTTTCAGCGGGTACGGCTTCACGTTTAATCCAAAACGTACTTGCGAGACGACCGAGAGGAATATAGGCGATGAATATACACTGAGAGAACAGCGGTATTTGCGACTATAATTGCGTAGTAAAATAATTATAGTCAAGAATATCGTTTTTATAGTAGCTCGCTGAAGAAAATTTCTGGTTAAAAACGGACGGGAATTAGAAAAACCTTGTAGGATTGATCGAATATTCTGGTTATTATAATAGGAATTTTGGTTATTATAAGTTACAGAGTATTGAGTTCTGTTATATTAACCAGAATATTCGATTCATCCTACAAAATTTTTTGATTCGTCCGTTTTTAATCAGAATCTTTCTTCAGTGTTACGATCATGGGCGTCCGCAGGGGGGGAGGCAAGAGGGGGCACACTAAAAGGTGTATAATTATCAAACTGTACATTACAATTAATGTAGAAGTGACATTTTACGTCATGCCCTCCTCTCCCTGAAAAAAATTCTGCGGACGCTCTTGATTACGATTATTACTACTATAATTAGTAATAATAACCATATGATGCCAATTGTGGTTATTATTAACATTTAGTACATTAACATGTAGTACAATTTACTAAATGAAAATCTCGGTTTGGTTAATAACAATCATATTATAAGTTGCATGGACCAAATTATGATTATGAGGACTTTAATAAAGTGTTAAACCAATCATAATTTATATTGAACAGCTATAAATTATAATGATATTATCGTAACTGACTATTTTTTTCTCTCAGTGTATGCAAATCTGAAAAAATAATTGTTACCAAAATAAGACAGAAATATGTGCTTGACCGGAGAAATTAAAAGTCAACGGGTCGCAGAATAAAAATTTCCAACGCACACTCATCTGAGGAAAAATTGCATCAAGAATCGTCGGTCGATCCTTCCGCGTTTTTTCTACGATTATCTCCTCGGAGACGTACTCGGAAATAAGTCGGGCTTTTATACAGATCACAGTGGAAGAAAAGCAAATCCATAATAATTGGTCCATCGAGAAATTTCACATCAATCTAAAGTTTGAAGCCGATCGGAGTACCTCAAGTGGTTTAATGCTTTCGGACGGAGCGCGATCTCTTCCGAATGCCTGGAAACATTGAAGCACTTGATTGTAGCCCCCAGGAGCTGGCAATCATACTGCGGTGAAGTTTCGCCACTTGAAATTTCCGAGCGTTCTGTCCGGCTTGCCAGCGCGCCTCGCGAAAAGTCTGCAAATTAATATTATTATGTAAACATAATGCTATACCTGAAATTAGCATATTTACGTCGACGTAAACGCGACTTTGCAATTTCTCTTGCTATTTATCTTATTTAAAATAGAAAGAAGTATATACGTATATATATATATATTCAAGACGAATCGTATATATTATGCTAAATATTACAGCTGGCAAACAATTAGGTCAACACATTTCTCTCTATTTGCATATATATAAGTACTATAAAAACTTAACGTTATTGCTACGAAATATTTAACGTGTCGCTCCAAATCTGATGTAACACATCTGTTGAAATATATTTGCACTCTTTAAAGTAATATCGCGAATCTAGTTAATAAAGTTATTTATTCGTACGTCGCGGTAGAAATTGAGAATTGAAAAGTGCCAGTTTAAATAATTTCGATGAATTCCCACCGTGAATTAAGAAAAGATATTTAATCGCGTGATGAATGAAGGGAAAAAGAACAATTAATTTAATTTAATTAAGATTCAAGAATTTTAATCCACATACTTATCGATTTACTTGTCGACGTAAAAACGCATAAATTTATTTCATCGCATGTAATCTGGTATCGCGCGGCATTTATGTGCCTCATACGTGGTAATTCAATGGAGACGCCGTGATTGGCCGGTTTGTACCTTATGTTTTATGTATTCTCTTTCTACAATGATCTTAAAGCATCAGCGGAGGAAGGAAGCAGGCAGCCCCCGTCTGAGGAGAATGCGGCCAGGTCTGCCGCATTCCCCCGGAGGTCGGGATCGTATTTCCGGCTTTCACAATTTTACTATTTATGCAATATCGTGCTCGGTCCCACCGGGTCGCGAGATAGGTCGTGGCGTTTCAGCAGGGGCAAAGTTACTAAGTACCGCTAAAACCAGTTCTCCGCAGACTCTCCGTTTCGCGAACTCTCTCGTTTGGTAAACAATAGCGATTGTAATTGCGAGAAATACGAAAACGACTTGCAGGAAAATATTAATTATTTTTTTTCTCTCTTTCATTTTGCATATATACGTGTATCTACGAATTATGTATTTTATGAAAATAATAATTATTTTAATTTTTCACATTTCCGAGAGACAAGACCAGTGACGGACCGGTTTATTATTTCTTTTCCATTTGTGCACTCTGCGTGCAAACTTTCGCGTTGAGAAAGTATTATAACAATTTTGCACACGAGGGGGAGGGGGGGTTAACAATAAAAGTTCTTTGATGAAATTTGTTTATGTTAAAAATATCAGTGTAGTTAGAAGGAGAGACAGCTCGTTATCTAAAAAAAAGTGAAATTTCCATCCTCGTTTGACGTCATATTTAAAAACAAGACGCAGCTAGAATCTCATCTGGTGCAGTCAGATTGTAATTAAGTCTCTCGAAATGTTTACATAACACATGATTGCAGCTTTATAATACTCTAACGTTTAATTAAATTAGGTCTTGCGATCAAATTTACTGTACACGTGTAGAACTGATATATATATAAAAAAAAAAATATTTTACTTCGAAAATTTTTCGCAGTTATATAAAGTTAAACACGTTTCCATTTCACATGATATAATATAACGATCGTTCATCTTTTTCGCTTTATTTACACAAAACGTCAATATATCAAACAGGATTATTTTAACATGACATATTCATGACTGTTACGAATCTCTTTCCTTTTTCATGCGATATACGGATCGCTGTTATTATTATTTACATAAGAGCAACGTTTTTGTGCCATTATCATTTTATTATGACTTCTTTTTATTGTATCATATAGAAATAATTATTTCGCGATGGTCCATCAAGAGCCATTAAAAACGCCCGATTATTTTCAGTTTCGTTCCGATCGGTTATGTTAATTTAATTTATATGAGCGCAAATATATGTGCTGTAGCTCGACATTTTTTTTAGCAATATTTATTTCAATTAAAATTCAATATACGTCTCTCATATTTCGTTATGGATATGTCTGTCAAATTAAATAGATTATTCATTTGACATTTTAATTTGCTAAATTAAAGTGTTTTTCGTATTAAGGCAAAATTTTCATTTACATGAGGGGCGTGAAATTTCTCATATTTCTCGCCCGTAGATCTCATCTATTTTCCATCTCTCGCTGTGAAAATAATTAAATAGGTTTTTGAATATTTATTAATATTGTCACTGACTGCCGATTAATATTCGTGTTTTAGATATCGTGGATCCGGCGGCGTGACTTTCACGTTTTAACAAGCTCCATGTTCACATACACGAACGACGAGCGATTTCAAGTACTGCATCCCGAGGGCTCGGACGATTGGACCCTTCAAATAAAATACGTCCAAGAAAGAGACAACGGGACGTACGAGTGTCAGGTAACGTAACCCTCTTGTTCGAACATCGCAATCTTGTTAATTAATTCTAAAATGCAATTCAAGAAGTATTTCTCAATCTTTAGAATGTCACCTCGTGACATACTATTTTCAGTTGCTCGCTTTATTATCCACTTTTCTTCTTCTTTTTTTTTTTAATGAATGAAACTAATGAATCGGTTCGTTCGTATCTACGCTGATTACACCATTTTTTACCAGTTTATCGTCGCTAATAATATTCACGACTGGACTCGCAATCGAGCCACATCTTTCCGATACAACATGCAAATTAGTATCTTCGAAAGTGTATTTCTGTCTTCAAATCGGATGTATATTTCAATAGCATTCTACATGAAAGTACGAGCGCCATATCATTGAGTGATATATGCCGGGTATGTACAGCGCGGGAGTAATAAATCCTCCCATTAATAATTCCAAACATCGCTAATTATGCACACCGCAACGTATGCGTCATCAATTTGATATCCGCCGATGTACACTCGATATCTAATATCATAAAATATTTATTATTGCAAAACATTATCCTCTCTTTATCCTTCCTTTGGTAGCCGACATTTACTATTAGTAAACTTTAATTAGTAATTAAAGGATGCACTGGAGAGAAAAATGTAGCTACTTTTGGCCTCGATTTTATAATATTTCCGACGATAATTATGGTTAACATAATGGATGTATATACACTGTGGGAAATATCTGGTGACGCTATCTAGAATTCAGAATCGGTTTATCAAACAGTATAGTGTAACAAGACTTCCGGTCAATAATAACCAACTATCTATGGTAAGCGCATTGTCCGATTAGTATTACAGCAATGTTTAAATATGTTTTAGTTTTTAGATATGTTTAGATAGTCTTTTCAAAGAGTTAAATTTTCATTGATTGTCAAAAATTTAAGTTACACTTTGAAAAGACTTGGTTTTAAAGTAAAAGCTACTTTCGTAATTTTTGCTTCACAAAGATGTAGCGAAGCAATTGGAAGAGGTACTCTTGTTGTCGGATTCACAACAAAGGATTTTCATTTTATTAAGGAGCGAAATGATGAATGTATGTAAAATATTTTACATAAAACTGGGGAGTGCTTATATAAGTCCGATTAAGATTAAAAAAATTCCAAATTATTTAGAAAACCTAAATAACTTTAAAAGTTTTAGATCTTAATCGTACACGTATAAACATTCCAAGTTTATGTACAATCATGGACAGAAAGATTGTCCGGCTTTTATGAAATAAATTTTGGACTCCATTCTTCTTGGATGGAAATACCAACCTTCACCATTCCGGAAGAACGGACTCCATTCTTCTGGAATGCAAAAGGTTAATATTTCCATCCCAGAAGAATGTAGGCCAAAACTTACTCCATAAGAGCCGGACAATCTTTTTCCACATACACTTCTCGCTCCTTTGTATAGCACTCTTCGTCGAATATTGCGTACGCGAAACTCCTTTGCTCCTGCGACGCGTCGCGGCGGGTAGCGGCACTAACTTCCGTGTTTTCGCGGTCTTCTGCCTCTGCGCCGTGTAGCTCGTGTGATTACGGCGGGCGCTACTTGGCATTGTGGGTGATACCAGCGAGAGATCTGAGAGCGGCTATCCCGGCCTTTTTCGTGGGACCAATATTTGATCTAGCATCCGCGCCGAACGTGGAATGTAGAACTACGTAGGCCGCATTCACTGTCGCGAAATCGCTTCAATGCACGGTGTGTATCCGTGCCGCAGCCACATTTTGTCCACTGTCGAGAAATCATTTTTTGATATTTGTATACTGTATATCTATAATTAATGGATGCTCCGCAAATTTTATTAATAATTATTGTTGTTGGTAAACACGCACGTATATTTTCCTCTCTTAAAAAGGAGATGTGGAGATTTAATTGTTGCCGCTTTTCCGCTTTTCCGAATAATATTATAATTGATGAATTGGTTATGAAGAAAAGACAGTAAACGAGAGTAAAAGGCAGTAAAAGAGAAAAGGACAGTAGACGAATTAGGCTATTGAAAAAGATTTAAAAAATGAAAAATCTTTGTTAATAGCGCGCGCGAGGCGCGCGTATGTACAACACCGCTAGTATTATAAAATTATGATTGAGGCCAAAAGTAACTATATTTTTCTCTCAGTATAAGTGAAAAGAGATAATGTTTGAGAATTGTAGAGTCTTCACTGAAAAAATTCTGATTAAAAACGGACGAATCAGAAAATCTTGTAGGATTGATCAAATATTCTGATTGTCACAATAGAAATATTATAATAGAACTCAATGCTTTATAACTTCTAATAATCAGAATTCCTAGCATAATAATCAGAATATTTGAACAATAATGATCAATCCTGCAAGATTTTTCTGATTCGTTCGTTTTCAACTAGAACTTTTTTTCAGTGAATCATTATTATATTTCCTTAATTCCTTTAGTTTTTCGTCTTCAACAAATCTTAACACCAATTGTCTAATTTATCTTCATTAGTAAAACATTGAAATACGAGCAATTTAACGTAAATTTATTACTATAAGTTACAAAGTATTGAGTTCTATTATAACAACCAGAATATTTGGTCAATCCTACAAAATTTCTCTGATTCGTCTGCTTTTTTTAACCAGGATCTTTTCACAGTGTCGTTAACATGTAAAATACCCGACTCTCAAATTGGACCATTGAGAAGTCTCGCGAAGATGCTTACGAAAATCACTTCGTGGACAGAAAATGATTTCGATATCCGGTTAACAGCTCCGTAATTAGAGGATCAATCCGACGCCGGAGACTTTTTTTTCGTCGCGTCCGATAGGAGATATAATTAAGTACGACGGCCGCCGACACTGACACGTAAATCCGCGTGACGTGAGCGGCACGGGATAAACCGTTCTTGCTGCATATTCATGTATTTTTCCGGCTAATGGAACGGCAAACACGTGGCGGGCAAGTACGTGGCGGCGGCGGGCGCGAAAGAAATCGGAACAGCGTGAATAACGAGACGCGGAGATGCCGCGCTTACGCTCGCCGTTCGAGCGAAACTCCCCGAAAACCTCGCGGCGGGCTCTGAACCTTTCCTCCGAAGTTTCCCCGAGCGAAGGCTCAGGTTTGGGTTACCGAGGGCGGGGAACGGGGGGGTCTCTTATGTTAATTTTCGGGGCGCGAGTACGGTGGTAGCCGCGAAACTTTTTCCGACGAACTCAGACAACTTTTGTTTCCGCATTGCTCGGCTCTCCGCCGTCTCGCTTCGAGGGAGACACCTCCGGTTCATTGTCGGCGCGGTCGGCTTTATGGGACTTCAATCATCGGCAAATACAGTCGCGAATATTGCGAAAATGCGGCGATATCAGCTGAAAGAGTCGCGGAATCGAATAATCGAATTCCGCGATCACAAAGATCGTGAAATCGGAATTCGTTTAAGCGTATAAAACGGAATAAAATATCTGTAATAATAGATACAGATATTATATTTAATACATTGGGAAGAAATGAAATGATACATAAAATGATTAACGGCGCAAAATCCATTTATTACGAAATAACGAATACGCTATAATTAAACGATATACAATAATGGAAATTAATAAGTATTCAACGTACAACGTAATATTAAAAGCTGATTACGTCATTGAAATTTAGATTGTACCTTTAGACAATAATATAATAATTATAACGAAGCTAATGGTCGTCGGACAATAGATCGACGCTAGTTGCACTTACAATTCACGGTGAATTAACCGAAATATCGAATAAATTTAAATTATTGTGTACGGTACTTTTATCTATAGGTACTCAAAAGTGCTTTGTGGATTTTTTAAAAATTTTTCCCGCCGAAATAAGTTCGAAGAATCAATTTTGCGTCGTCCTTTTAATTGCGACGCACGATTCGAGTGACGCAGCAATTTGCGCGATTAATCGGACGCGCGGGGAACTCATCTTGAAAACAAATGATTGACCGTGTTTACCGGCTATCGCTGGATGGCTGCATCGCGGCGCGGCGGCGTCCCCCATCCAGCTGTATACCGCGGAAAGAGACAAGAGGCGGATGCGGTCGTACAGCCGCAATGCAACTCTCAACACCTCATTATGCAGCCGGGGTCATCGGGCGTGGAGATCACTCTATCGCGGGGGTCTATAATACGTAGGTGTCTTCCATACGGGCGTGCATATTGCGGCGCGCGCGGATGAACATCGCCCGCGCAATATCGGAAACTGCGCGGTGCCGTCATTGCGGCTTCTAATTAAAAGTCATGGGGCAGACAGGATTATACGTCGCGAAGTGATCGCTGTTGTCCGGCAATGACGAGCCGCGCCGCCGGATAACAGATTATTCGTTAATCTTACTGTTAGCGTGTAACAATCCTCCGATCCGAAGCGTCGGTTGCGCCGTGCGCTGAATTGCAGACTTCTTCGTTTCTCAATACCGCGCTGGAAAAATCGGAAAAAAATCAGAAAATCTTGTACGACCCTTGTAGAAAAGTATCACTGTGCAGTAATAGATTGGCAAGTAATAATAGTAATGAATTACTAAATAATTACTAAATAATAGTAATTTATTACTGTTATTACTTGCCAGTTTATTACTGCACAGTAATACTTTTCTATAAGGGGATTGATAAAAAATATTCTAGTTATTATGATAGAAATTCTGATTATTATAATAGAACTCGGTACTTTGTAACGTGTAGTAACGAAAATTCCTATTATAATAACCAGAATATTTGATCATGCCTACAAGATTTTTCTGGCTCGTCCGTTTTTAACCAGAATTTTTTTCAGTGCGCGCAATGTGTTGTTGAAGATAAAAATAATTATTCAAAACAACGCAAAAATTTATTATGCATAATTCTACAATATAGATTAAAATTGCCATAATGTTCAAAATTTACACGGAGTATATCGGAATTTAAATTCTGTACGAGTAAAGTAAAATCGTGTATGCACTGAAAAAAAAATCCGAGTAAACTTATAAGACTTATAAGATGTATTTACGTAATTTTTGAAATATTTAGTTACTATTACTAAATATAACAATAACAACAAAACATTTGATAACAATTATGAACGTTTCATTTTTATAACATTATTTTGTCCTAATGACGTACATGTTTACAGTCGAAACTGTTTCACCGAGGTTGTCGGTAATTTTTCATCAATACTGGATTATTATAACCAATCCTTTTTTTTTTCAGTGTGCGCACGTGTGATAAGAGGAATGCAAATTATACCGGATTAAGATAATTGCTTTTTGAAGTTTGTGCTTGAATATGAAGTTTATCGCGGCTGCGGAACTTTGATAGTTTGGTTACCGGCAATCATGCCTTCAGTGGGACGTGCACCTTCGGAAGAGATCCTCGCTTTTACCACGAACATGATCGAATTATTGCCATTTCTTCCACTCTTTTTTTCATGGATTGCGCTCTCGTTCGACAGTAATCGGCCTCGTCTAATTTTTTTTCAGGATCGGATATAAACTAAGATGACGCTACGCGAACAGAAAGCGTCACGGAAAAAGTCTCTCGTAAGTTCTCCCATGTTTACTATTGCCGTGCAGTAAACATTTTAGCGCGAAAAAGCAGCGAGCGTGGCTATCGCAAACGACAGATATAGTGCGGTGACCGTTTTATTGCAAGCGTCGTCGCGATTAAATGTAATTGAAGATGGAGCGATGGAAAGCTTTAGAAGTAATCGAAACCTTGCTACAGCAATGTCTGAGCGGTAAAAATAAAAGAACAGATAATGTACGTCTCACATATATATGAAAATATATAGATGTGTGTGTGTAAAAAGGATAGATGAAGTATTTCTACAAAGAACCTTTCTAAAATAAAAACTGCAATAATTAATTTTATTTTACGAAATATTTTCATATTTTATCATTCATATGTAAAATCTGTATAACGGATGAATATAAAGATTTTTTTCCATTTTTTTTAACGAAATTTTATTTAATTGAAATTTAAAGCGCTCATCTTTTTCATTCGTCACAAGTCAGTCGGCATATAGAGAATAAATCTTTCATGGTAAAAATTATATTTCGTCTAATTTAGACAACAAGACAGATTGTGAAAACATAATTAAAATTTTTTTATATTTTACGTTGCCTTCGCGAATAATATACGAAAATACATAAGTATTTTAATTTCAATCATTTTTATTCATAATTTGTGCTACTACATTATTTCCGCTACATTAATGGATCTCATGTAACACTTAAAGTATAATTAAAGCATTGCGAAAATTGCTGCTAAACTTTAACGCTGCTCCGCAACTTTCATCATTCTCATTTTAAAGATAATACAAATTTACCCGAGGGATATTTTATTTCAGATATTTTAACTTCAAGTCAGCAGCGCTCTTATGTTTAATGATTGAGCATAATGAAGAGCCGTTTTGCTAATCGTCGGACGGGGCCGTTAAAAAAAGCACAAGACAATAGCGCAGCGCGCGCTCCGGGCGTTTTCCGTTGCAATTACTCGGAGCGTGCGGGCCAAAAGTGGCGGCGCGGCATTAAATGCCGGATTTAATTACACGTCCGGCCCCGCGGACGAGTGCAAAAAGAAATTAATTAAGGCAAACCTTGAGCTGTTACGTAGTACGTAAGTCAAGGTGCTTAACTTTTTACGCGTCTTCGAAGGAGTAATGGAAAGCTCGTTTCGCGCTTATCGCCGAGCTCTGTCGTAGCCGCAGCTGGCTACGGCCGGGATTGGGTTGTACACCTACAGACGGGAAAGTGGGTCGCCCCGTGAGAAACACACAGCAGCCGGGGAGAGAGAGAGAAGTCCCTTCGGCGCTGAAGATAAGTACTTTCTCGCCTTGGCTCCGTGTTGAGGCAAACGCAGGCCCCGCGATCGTCGGGCTCGTTAAGCTTTTGGACCAAGTTTCCGCCCGCGCTGCGAAACGCCCGGCTAAACCGAGATTCTGATACTCCTTGATGGAGGTCAAATTTGGCAGTTAATCTCGGCCGAAGCCGGGGGGGATTTATGTCCGGCGATACGCGCGCCGCGCGCCGCGATATCTTACTTTGATCGGGCTTAAAATACGAGCGCCCGCGCGACATTTCATTAATCCGCGAAATTACGTCGATCGTATTAATTACGTAATAATTTAGACGTCCCGTGAGCTCCTCCCACGGACATTGATTGCAGCTTGTTTAATTGTTGTTCGTACGATTTCACTTTAAAATCGCGTATATCGCTACTCTCTAAAAGTGAATCGGTGTATAATCACTAATTGCACTGTCCAACGCCATTTTTGTAACATGAATGTGAATAGTCATTTTCAACGTATTTTTACCTGCTAAACACGAATCCTAACGAATTCTAATTCCAAATTTGCCTATCGCATCACAATTTTGAAAAAAGAAATGCCACCAAAGTAACCAAAAATTACGATTTCATGACGTTATAGCACCGGTATCAAATTTTTTTCTTCAAATTTTGTTCATGCCATTCGAAAGCCTCAACTTTTAGCTTTAAGATGCATTTTGTTTTGTCTCGATATAATTTTTCATTGTCAAGATATTTCAAATTTTATGTGAGTATATGTAATTTTTAGTAGTGAAGGATGCATTAGCGACGCACATTATATTATTTAAGTCTAAAAGCACTTATTTTGTACATAATGCAGTATTAAGAGAGAATAAAACATCTTTCGCATGTATCTTTCATGTATCGGAAAAACAGCTGTTTTCAAATTATTATATTTCGAAAAGGAAAAATTATATAAATACAAAACAAAATGCATTTTAAAGCCAAAGAGTGAAAGAATACTTTCGAATGGCATAAACCACATTTGAAAAAAAAATTTAGTACCGGCGCTATAAACGTCATGAAAACCCTCGAAATTTTGGGCCATTTTGACGCTATTTTTCTCAAAATTGTGATGTGATAACAAAATTTGGATAATGGATTTGTGTTCAGCAAGCAAAAATACTTTGGAAATGACTATTCACGCTTGTGTTACCAAAAAAAAAAAACTGTTAAATTTTGTCTGACATTGTTATCGGTGTATAACTACTGTAAATAGTGATGAGCATGCTGCTGGTAATTAATGGCTGGTCACCGAATTATTTAGTGAATTTTAGTGTTCCACTGCTGGACGCAGTAGAATCACAGTGGTGTTCAATCGCGCGAATTTCAATAATCACTGTTCATCAGTGAAAAATTAATCCGCCGGCAAAACCAATTCATTTTTACAGAGTACTTGTACTGTAACAATTAAAGAATGACGCAATCAAATTGAAGTAACAGCGTTACCCGGAGCCATTAATCTACGTTAATAAGAAATTCTCTAAACAGTAAAAGTACCGCGGGGGTGTTTCGACGTTTTTTCCGAGGGGTAATTACGGTAAAAATCGTCCATAATTCAGTTAATGCACCATTCCGAAGTTGGATCAGGCCATTTCAATCTCGCAGCTGTCTACGCATCCCTTAATTTCGCGCCGCTTCGACACGCGCTAATGCAAAGCCGTCATAATCGTGGCTTCTTGCGACTGGGGGTGGGCGAGGACCTGGCGAGAAAGTAGGTCGGTTAATCCTCGGAAAAAAGAGGGCTCATTATTAAGCTTTCAATGCAATTTGCCGCAGTGGCTCATTCGACGAAGCTTGTATCCGATATTTATCTGTAAGAACTAATCCACCGCTCTGGCTGCTTCACCTCCGGTCCGACGACGGTGAATCGCGGCGCGGCAGCGAGATACACGAGTGCCTCTTGCGTTAAGCGAAAATTAACGCTTCGACTAACGTGCCGAGTTTAATTGAGCTCGAAGCCGCCGTTGCATATTTTCGCAGCCGGAACTTTCGGGCGCGCACGGACAACACACGGCGCGGGCACCGGCTACGTGCTAGAAATTTACAGTACGACGAGTACTGCCGCGGGGCCTCTCTCCACGTTCAAACGGGCGAGTACACGCATAATAATTTGGCTAATAAAGTGGGAGCGCCGGCGGAACGTAAAGAAGTTCGTACGTATTCCAAAAAGGGCGGAAAGGAAGCAAAACGGCGGATATATTTCCGCGAAAATGCGGCGGTGCGCGCTGACTGTTTGCGGCTTAATTTTCATTATCCGACCCCCGCGCGAAATAACGATCCCGACCGTTAATTATCCTGCGTTTCTTTGTTGCATTTTTCGATACTTCAATATTTTTGTAGTCGCAAACTATCGGGGGGTCTGTAAGGATTTCTGCGAATAGCGTATTTACATTTCATACAATTTGCATGACTTTATTCGTTACTTAACTTGATGAATTTTTTTTTTCTCTCGGTAGAATTTTCAATCGAAAGTTTGCTGCAAAAACAAAGCTGCATATTTTAGAAGATGTGACGAAGGATCCAAATGCAATTAAGGATATCAAAAACACAACACTGTCAATCGACGGGAGTGATATTTAACAAGGTTCGAATACTGATCTCTATGTCAATAGAAGTGTGCAATCAAACCGAGCACGCTTATAAATTCCGTCCATATGCGAATATTGCGAAAGAATAATCGAAATGCATGCGTTTCGGTGGATAGGTAAAAAAAGCATGACGGCGAAAAAATTTAAAAATTGAACGTCCCCCCTCTTCCCTCCCCCCTCTTTCTCCTTTTTCCCTCTACTGTTTTTTTTTTTTTCGGGAGAGAGAAATAGTTTGTTCGATTTATTTTACAATTTATAGAACAAAAAAGCATTGTCAAATTCTGACCTGTAAAACAATTTATCGAGTTACATAACTCATTTTTATGAATAAATCATTAGTCGCAAAAGTTCGATTTGTTTATAACGTAACACGCCAATAGGTCAATTTTTATAACTTGTTAATATACAGCGAGTCGATAAGTCAATTTTTTCCTCATTTGTAAAATATCCCCTTCTCTTAATTATTTAAACAGTCTTAATGAAGAAGCTTTACGTATATTTTTTTAATAATAAATAAACTTAATAATATCTTACTGAAACCTATCTAAAGTTTATGCCAGATGTTTCGAGTATTTAAACACATTGAAAAAATATGTTATTAATTTAAATGTTTTTAGAATCAGTCAAATTCCCATTAATTGATTTTTAGAGAGTATTTTGAATAGTTTTAGTAAAATCTTCATACATTTTTACGTATATTTTTTTAATAATAAATAAACTTAATGATATCTTACTGAAACTTGTCTATGTTAAATTTATGCCAGATGTTTTGAGCATTAACATTAAACACGTTGAAAAAATATTGTGACCGACTAAAGACGTATATAATTAATTTAGATCTTCTTTGACGCACGAGCCTTCCTGCAGCAACTTCCTGTACGTTTTACACGACGACACTCAATCAAACGCGAATACCGCGTCCGCAGCTGGCGTTACTTATTTACGGCGAAGCGATACTAACCCGCGACCGGGTTGTAAAACTGGGGCGTTCACGTTTTGTAGATCCCATCAGCATTCGAGGCGTGTAACAGAGAGCGGCGGACGAAATAAATCTATATTTCTCCGTACGCGGCGTGTAACGGCCGGTGGACCGTGACTCGCCGTCGAGAGGCGGAGAGGCAGAGAGAGAGAGAGAGAGAGAGAGAGAGAGAGAAAAAAAGGAATTCTGATCGCACTTTCGATCGAGAGAGGGCTTCCGAGATTACCGTCAAAGCGCGACGCCAATTTTTACAGTTCGCCGAGACGGAAAATTCACGTGCAGCGTCCCCCCCGTTACGCGCCAGCTGGGGCACAAATAACATAACTACGTGCAGCGCGCGCGCCGCGCAAGTCGCGCGATTCCGCCGGAATCGGAAACGGGCGTTTCGAAATCCGCGTGTATACGATAGGCGGCGAAGTCAGCTGGGAAATACGGTACGTCGGATAGAAATTAACGGGCGAGTATCATCTGCTCGCAAACATGATTCCGTCGTCTGCCGCCCGTTGACGAGGAGGGCGGGATTGGGGAGGCGACACGGGGAATTTCGCGAATTTTATTCTCTGACGACGCTCCTCTCAATCGTCGCGTAAATAATTGCAAAATAGTCTTCGGAAAGCAACGACGAGAGACACGAGTTGATTGAGATTTTACTGAAACTGTTCGAAGTACTCTCTAAAAATCAATTAATGGGAATTCGATTCACTGATTTTGTCGGTGAATTCATTTTTCACTGAAACCCTTATAGAAAGTATTACTGATCAGTAATAATTTGGCGAGTAATAATAGTAATAAATTACTAAATAATTACCAAGTAATAGT